>JANHGL010010919.1:0-45858 GCA_024611195.1 Ceyx melanurus | reverse complement strand
GATTTTATTTCTGAGATTTCTGACAGACAGCTTAGAACCATGGGAGAACAGAAGAAGAAGAAGGCATGGAGAAAGTTGGGCTCTCACTGTCCAACAAGTTTACATTTTTTGTCTTCCAAAGATAACCCTCTGTACGAAATAAATCCCTTGTTCCTCAATTCCAGAATAAACGTCAGCACTGTCCCAACTTGCAAGACTCTAGCATACTAATTCCTACAGTACATTTAGAGGGTACATACACAGATTAAGAAATGAGAAGTGGCAGCTGCACACAGATAACAAGACAGCACAAGTACCTCAAGAGAGAGGCAGGGCACATGGAGACACTGGAAAGCACAGTCCTTCAGGGCTGGATATCAATACCAGTACTGTTTAATACTGTCATCAATGACATAGACAGCAGGATGAAGTGCACCCTCAGAGACAGCACCAACCTAAGTGGTGCAGTTAACACTCCAGAGGGATGGAATGCCACCCAGAGGGATCTGAACAAGTTTAAGAAGTGGGCTTACATGAGGTTCATCCAAGTGCACCTGGATGAGAACAACACAGGCTGGGCAATGAGTGGATTGAGAGCAGCTCTGCAGAGAAGGACTTGGGGGCACTGATGGGTGGAAAGCTGGACATGAGGCAGCAACATACACTCACAGACCAGAAAGCCAACCATATCCTGGGCTGCATCAAAAAAACCAAAAACATGGCCAGCAGATCCAAGGAGCTGATTCTACTCCTCTACCCCACTCTGGTGAAACATCACCTGGAGTACAGAACCCAGCTCTGGAGTCCTCAACACAAGACACAGACCTGTTAGAGTGGGTCCAGAGGACAGTCCCAAAAATGATCAGAGCAGTAGAACACCTCTCCTGTGAGGACAGGCTAAGAGACTTGTAGTTGTTTAGGTTGAAGTGAAGGCTCCAGGAATACTGCAGCTCTTCAGTACTTAAAGGGGGCTTTTAAGAAACATGGGGACAAACTTTAGCAGAGCCTATTGTGACAGAACAAGGGGTAATGGTTTTAAACTAAGAGTGTAGATTCAAACTATATAAGGAAAATGAGGGTGGTGGAACACTGGAAAAGGTTTTCCAGAGAGGTGGTAGATGCCCTGTTCCTGGAAATATTCAAGGTCAGGTGGGAAAGGACTCAGAGCAATGGGTGCCATAAAGATGTCCCTGCTCACTGAAGAGATGGTGGACTAGATGACCTTTAAATGTCCCTTCCAGCCCAAACTATGATTCTATGTCTACCACTCCACATTCTGGAGGTATCAACAACTTAAGGAAGCATCATCTATTTCAATATGAGCTTCAAGTTTGTTTGGAAACTAATACATCTAAAACAACATCACAAGAAACCTGAAAAAAGTTCTAAGCATTATTATTTTTAAAAAAAAAACACACCTTACAGTCAAGTGATCCCAGAGCATCAGCTGAAAGGTCCACACCAAGCCATACACTGCTTTCTGGACAGCAGAAATTCAGCACCAACATTCATCATTGTAAAGATTCAGCACATCACAATTTCCACCATTTGCGTCACATTCAAAACAAAATGAAAGGGAAGCACAGTGGGGATACATTGTACATGTTTGAAGGAGAAAAGAACCTGGCCACCATCTTGTTAGCTTTTTTTGTCATCTGAAATACAGTTGTACAGGAAAAACACCCAATGTACTCAGTGGAGATACCTTAGCTGGGAATTCAGAATTAAAAAACAGTAAGTAAATCCCTATCCTTTCAATCAAGGTTTTCTCCTTGTGGATGGTTAACCATGGAAACCCCTGCATCACTGGCCTCATCTCTTCCACCTACTGTCCTTGCCTGGAAGGCCAGAAGTTCCATGCTTGTGCGTATTCCAGGCCAGGTGCCATCAGAGGCACAGCTAAAGCAAGACCTCCAAATTCAAATTAAGGCTACTTAATCTGTCATTAATGGAAATACACAACAGACATACAAATCTCACAGGTACTGTAATTCAACATGCAAAACAAAGAAATATCCTGTCACTCTAGAGAATCCATTTTAGCTCCTTCAGACAAGTGATGAAGCCCTTGACTAAGCCCCCTGTCAGCTGTTACTAACTAAAACCATCAACCCAGCCTCAGCCACATGAACCATCTCAGCCAAAGCCAATGATAACACAAGCAGAAACCCAAGCACTCTCTCCAAGTAATAGGCAAATGGTCTTGTAGAGCTTTAAAGAAAAATTAAAGGCAGCCAGAGTAACTCATTTGATTTCAGTGGTATTCTATCATATATGCATATAATTGTAGCATCTACAGACACATGCAAATATTAAAAAACTTAGCCACTTTGGTTCTCTCCATAGTTATCAGAATCTGTGTTATAGTCAGGAACTTTTGAAATTAGACATAGGGTAACAAAAGTTTAACAGTATATTTACAGATATTTTTTCTACAGTCTTCTAGATATTTACTCTTGGGCTGTTAAAGCGATATAACTTTCAACCAGTGCAATATACCACCCTGGTCTTCATATAAATTAATTTTTAAAAGTACAACTATTTGGCATATGAAAAGGAAATATTACACCTCTGTTAGCAAGCTACAAGTTACATGGAAACAAAAGCTGAGAGGAGCCTATTTCATCTACTTGGCTGGCAAGGTTGGAACAAGA
Source organism: Ceyx melanurus (assembly GCA_024611195.1). Lineage (NCBI taxonomy): Eukaryota > Metazoa > Chordata > Aves > Coraciiformes > Alcedinidae > Ceyx > Ceyx melanurus. The sequence continues at coordinate 43,225 of JANHGL010010919.1, read as the reverse complement.
GGAGTTTAGGAATCTGCTGCTAACAAATCAGTTCACGACCATTTGCTGTTCCCCCTTGAATAGTGGCAGACAGTAGCTACTAACATGCTCTGTGGGATCTGGGACAGTTCAGTAAGGGTTATGCATCTTTATTTTCATCACTTTTCATGAAGTGCTTTAAGAGTTAATAATGAAATCAGCCAGAGACTATTAAATACTGACTGAAGTGACAGATCTGCTATATTATTACAGTGTTTGCACAGCAATCATTCTGCAGGTTATTTTAAGATGAGTAGTGATTAAATTAAATATAGTCCCCTGTGTTCTTATTTCATTTAAGTCAACCACAGACTGCATGCCTGAACATTATGCAGTCGGTAACTTTTGCCGAGTCTCATTTGTTTGTTTTGTTTTTACCCCTTATTCCTTTTGCCAAGCAACACGGGGAATTTGGAAGAATCCTGCTGCAATACTTTGTAGGCTGCCATAGCATGAACTACCACAGAGCATGAATGACACTAACTTGGTAAAACCCAGGCATAAGTAATTTAACCCAAACAACACACACAAACTCTGCACACCATCTTAACTACCACAACTAGGCTACTCAAGAAAATCAGAATCTAAATTTCCATCTTGTTTTCGAGTAAAGTCAGCAGCACTTTGAGCCAAAGCAAATAAAGATATAAAAATCCCAGGTCTGCTCAAGATAGTCCTTTCTCTGTAAGCAGAGATAACAGAGCTATTGTATTTAAGTCAGAAAGAACAGCTTCAGTCTATGCTAAGATACTAATATGGTTGGACAATTGTTTAGCTATAAAAAGAAAAAAAAAAAAAGCTTTTCAGATGTGTATTATCTCCTTCAATACAGCTTATATCATTAATCAGATTTAACTAATTGTTTTCCTGGAAAGTAAGTGCACTACAGTACTTGCAATCTAGCTATTTCTTAAGAGGGAATCATTTAAGGTTGCAGTTTATACTCCCCTTTCCCCAGTGGCTTGAAAAGCCATAGCAAACATTATAATTGTATCCATTATTAACATTTATTCAAGTACTTTTTTATAAACACTATATACATTGCATCGGCCTTTGAACTGCTTGCACTAAGAAGTTTTCATAGAATATTTACTGCTCCTGCTATGCCATCAAGTGAATTTACTGTTAGCTGAGAGACAGTCCAATTTGTCTAACTTGTTCCCTTTACTATTGTTCTGGGTTTTATTTTAAATTTGTGTCTCTAGGGAAACCAAGTTGGAAAAAATTCCTAGTATGTTAGATGGAGGTCTGCAGGATGACCCCTTCCCAAGAGCTCTGCAAGCACAGCCCACAAGCCCCACAGTGGGACAGAGACATTCAGTCACAGGACTTATTTCAATTTCAAGATTAAATAGTTACACTTAGAATAGGATAGATAAGATAGAGAGAAGCAGCAGGATGCTCAATAATAATTTTTGTTATAATAAGAACAAGACTAGACCCTACACAAATGGTAAAAAGAAAAAACAACAAACCCCAAACCTCTCCCTGACATCTGAAGTTATGCCAGCAATGCAGGGACCAGTGCATTCAACTCAACAAATTTCACCTTAGTTAGTCTCCAGTATCAGTGGCCTTCCAGAGACAGGACTGATCACAATCAATGAGCTGACCCACACTCAGCAAAATTCTTCAGTACACATACAGTCATAGGAAACCAAGGACTTCAAAATATATTTGCTTAGAAAACAGTTGTGGTATCTTAAAACACTTCAATCCCTACTCCTTTTTTTTTGAGGTTGTTAATCATCCAGCACCTTTCAGCCTCAACAACATAAAACCTCAATAACTTACCTCCCAGTCCTGTGAAAAGGGGTCTACACAAAGATGACAACAGCTCACGTACTCCCACCAGCTCCTGTGCTGCAGCCATTTCCACAATCCCAGGCACAAAGTAAAGTTCTACCTCACACTTGCCAAATCAATCAGCCTCCAGCACAGCACTCATTGCAAACAGCTGGGAGACAATGGCAACCCAGACAGCTCCAGCTCCAACCCCAGGGCCAAGCCCCAGCAGAAGGAGGCCCATGGCCCACACCTGAACAATATCAATGTTCTAGGGACAAAGCTGAAATAGCAGTTAAGGGAGAACAAGAGAACCACAAGTGAATAGTAGCTAAACTAGGCAGATCAAAACCTTGTTTCTAAAGTTTTACTATGGGAATAGTTTTAAAACCCATTTTGCTTTTTTTTTTTTCTCTCTCTTTTGTATCACAAGTGTGTAGTTTTGGCTTACGGTACATACAGGATATTGCTGTTGCTTAAAGACATGGGTCTCACCAGTTCCATGAAAAAGGTCAGTCCTCCAACTCAATGCAATTAACAGACTCACCACCTTTTTTTAAACACTGAACCATGGAAAGCTGGGCTTCAGGCAGTTAAGGAAGAAGGACATGAAACTATGTAAAACAGCTACCATACATTTAGCTGAATTCATCTCCCCATGCTTTTAAAGCCATTGGATGTCACCTTTAGAAGAAAATATTTCTTTTCTGAATGCCCAGTGTAACACCTTAGGAGGATCCTACAGTGCTGAGTAGACATGGAAAGACCACTTCTAACCTAGATTTCTTTTAGCTATCATAAACTGGAGGTCCCAAATACCCAAACAATTGAAAAGCTGAACACACACCATGTGCTCCTAGAGTTTGTCTTGCTACAAACTCTCAGTTTCTCTGAACACAGTAGGCCCCCTCAGATGAGTATTGTTTAACTCATGCATAGTAATTTGCAGGGTCAGGAGTCTCAGTGATAAAGAACTCCTGGGATGTACTATAATAAAACCAGGAACTAGCAAATTCTTGTCTGAGTAGCATTTATAAAGATTTATTGTAAATATATGTAAACATTAAGTAATAAGTGTTGTAAAATATCAGACTGTTACATGCATTAGCTGCTCTGTATGAAAACATTTTACATAAGATAGCTTTTAAAGTAGTCCATGAATATCCATGCTTTGCCATCTGCTTTTGAATTGAATGATCCCTTGAAAGCAGCACCATAAATATTTCCACAAATGAGTGATCTGTTCACATTATATCCACTAATGCTATCTTATGGCAGAGCAAACAAATAACTCAGATGTCACATCACTGCACGCAGTAACAATAAGGTGCACTCTGACAGGGTTTTAGCACATTACTAAGAACTGCATCACTGGTTGTCTCTGAGGATCTAACCTGGCTTTTTAGAGACATATTTCTTGACAGCTTGTCAAGAAAGGCTGGAGATGAACACTGAAGAAAGAATACCTTTAGCATCTCATTTTTGGTTTTTTTAGAGATGATGAATTCTAATCTGGGCTAACTCTCAAAAAGATCTGAACAAAGGATGAATAGGAAGTAGCAAAAGAGGATTTATAAAGGTGGTTTTATGAAATAAAGTCTTAAAGGCAGAATATGCAAAAGAAAATTTTTATGCATTGGTTATACAATCTGCTAGTCCAGTCAGTATTTTAAAATATAACAAAGTCATTTTCCATGTTTACACGACTGTTAGCTATTTCAAAATACTCTCATCAGCTTCTTGGGAGTCAATCAGAATTGTACCAGTCAAGAAAATGCACACGCAAGGTTCACTGAAGTTCATCAACAGAGAAAAATGGTTCCTTGTAGATGTTCATATACTCCAGGTCCCTGATTGACCTTCCCAGCAAAATGTTCGGGCTGAAAAAGGGGCTTTGGCATAGGGTATTCCTTTGTATTTATTTTTTGTCAACCATTGGGCAAATCAGTGGGTTCAGATATGAGGGATGCTGAGAGTTGTGGGGAGCACAGCCAACCTCCCTCACAGCTCTTGCTCTCCAACGCCCCACTGCCAGTCAGGCTTGATGAAATCAGCAGCTTTGGCCTAGAAATGGGCTGGTTCTGGTGTCTATACAGAGGCAAGGAGAGCTTAAAATAGAGCTTGTTTCTGGGGCAGCAAGGCCAGGGAGGCTTTCCAAGGTACTGTACAAGCTGAACGCTGTGGTTCTTGCTGAGTCTGCCCAATGTCTACTGCTTCTCAATGGAAAGTTCTGTTAGAACCCCTCTGTTGTTCCTTTCTTACATTTTAAAGCAATCACTGAAGAAAACCATGGAATGGGTGAGTGATGTCAAATGTTTAAAAGCAGCTGAATAAAACCAGTCAGCTCTATTCTTGACACCATATAGCTTACTGCGTTTTTATTTCAAAAATTAATGAATTAAACCATTGTTTTAATAAGGCTCTTTTGTTTTTCAGAAAGAAAACTAAGCAGCTGGAACCACAAGTAGGGAAATTATCAAGGAAGATGAGTTAAAGTGCAGTTAATGCAGTTTTTCTTAGAGATGCCGTTCTTATGACAGATGGCCTGGTCTTCCTGCCCTCCCAACAGGAAAGAAATGGCCCTGCTGGAGGAAGGTAAACAGAATTTCAAATAGATCTTTTGTTTCAGCAGACAGGAGAGACACCATACACTCAAGTAGCTAAAAGCACTGGCTGACTAAACTCAGAACTACTTTTATATGAGGATGGACTATTTCCTCTATGCTGCTTCTTGAGAGTATCCTCTCGGGCTAGCAGTGCCTGGGAATTAGGAAGCTGACTTTAACATCATAGCATCAAATGTTACATCTAATTTTGCTCTTGGGTTATTTGGTAACATCAAGGATACTACCTATTGGCTAATAAATAGGAATAATTAGGCACAGTGGTAAAAAAAATATTTATAAGACAGCAGAAAGATATATAGGTTCTAAAAAGTTAAGAATACCAGATGTTGCTGTTCTTTCCAGTTGCCATGCAACCACAGCTACCCTGCTATGCTTCACCTTCTTCATCTCCTTAACAGTTAACTCTAAAACAAGTACAATTAATTCCTCAATGAACAAGAGAAGATGTTGCTCTGTCTGTGGTTACAGAAGTACTGTGACTGTTGATGCATGAACACTAAACAGATATGGCACCAGCACACAGCACGGTTCTGAGCTGTGGTTTTGTAACACTAACAGAAGTCACTGCTGTAAACGTTGATCTTTCCTGTACTACAGATTTTTAAAACAATTCCTAACAGACATTTCTTACATTGTTTAGGAGACAGCCCTTGCCAGTCCTCGGTGATCCTGGCAGCCTCTTAGCCTAGAAACACAGATAGAAATGAGTGGGCTGTGCTTCAGCAGAGAGCATGTAGAGGTGTCGGACATGTAGAGTATTAGCAGTTTACTTGCTATGCCCACTTATGTCCTTTGACAATAACTGTATGAAAAATCCTAATATTTTCTCTTCTATGAGCACTGTCTCTGGTGATCTGCTTAATTGGTACTTTTAAACAGCTTCTGGACCATACATATAAAGACATGATCATTATAGCTGTGCTAAATGAGATCACTTCAATCAAATGGGTGGTGAACTGTGGCTCTTGCTTCTAATTAATATTTGTGTATATTTGTATATACACTGTTATTTCGAAGTGGCTCTCATTTACAACAGGCACAGGCTCCTGCTACCGACATTTCTACATAGCTTCTTTACCACAATGCAGAGCTGATGAGCCACCATAGAAAAGATTGCAATTAGCACTGAATATGAAGGTGTTCCTAGAGTTTCTGATTCAGTGATGAAGATTTTATTGTAATGACTACAGATTGTACAAGTGGCATGCCAGTTTTGTGTAGTGCCTTCTTTCACAATATGGAAAAAAAATACTTGAAAGAGGAAAAAACCTGTTCCATTTCATTTCCTGAGAATTCAAGCTCCAGAGAGCAGCATGTATTTGCATATAAGTTGTGTAGGAACAATAATAATGACATTTAATATTTTGAAAATCATGGCTTTCTGATATTTTTAAAGGTGTTTCTAAATAATAAATACTTCAGTTAAGCACCTGATACATATGCTCTCAAGCATTTACAAATGGTGATAATTCTCCATTCATCTGCTGTAGAGAATACTGAGTTGGAAAGAGTAGGCAAACACATTTGGCTGCGAAATAGGGTGGTGTTAAAATCTTCTTTTTCAGACCTCCTGTGACTGTCCTGCTCCCTCTCTAAACTTTTCATGGGTGGACTGCTACTCCTGCCTTCAGCCCACTGCTAGGAGTCACCATATCCCTCCAACTTTGTCAGATTTCTCAGGCTGAGCTGTCCACTTTTGAAATAGTGACCTTGACAATGCAGTCAAAACCAGGAAAGAGTTAAATGGTAGGTGTGCCAGGACCAAGTATTCAAGAGATGAAAATTAGATGTTGCCTATATTAGCAAGAACAGTCCCATGCTTGGGAATTCCAAAGACATCTGAAGATTTCAGATGTGTGGTTTGTAAATGCAGCACTGAGGCTGGCTGTTCTGGTGGATGAAGATGAGAGCAGGACTGGCTGGTTACACCCAGAAGATATCAGAAAGTGGTCAGTGAAGTACCCATTCACCTGGCTGTTTGGGGCTTTTAAGGACAAGGCTGATAGGAAGCAAGTTAGTCTGAGCATGAGATGTTAAAAGGATTTTAGCAAACTGACAGGGTGCAGCATCTAATCTGTTCTGTGTGTCAGTCAAATAGATCTTACCCTTGGCTTCATGGCACAGACACATACTTGTCCAAATTATGCTTTCGCAAGTTCACCAGGATTTTAGGATTTGCCAGCCTTCATTCACTGTTTATCAAAGAAAAGTTCACAAAAAAAAAATCACACACTGTCTGCATAAAAAGGTTTTCATAGCTGTGCTCTAAAGCTGACTCATGTTTCAAATGATCGTGTTAGGCTGTAACTTGCAATAGAAGGAAGCACTGGTGCCATGAATTCCTATTTACTGTTTCTCAGGCTCATGGAAAAGCACAAAATAATTTTTCAGTGTCATACAAAATAACACACCAATCAGTTAAAATGATATTTTAACATACTGATTATATAGTTATTATGAATTGCTAGTCCAGCCCTCCTTATATTTTACCCTCTACTCATTATCTTGTTTTTGCAGTAGATGATAAGGGAGAAAGACAAAGCTGAATGGTATTGTAGCCAGAGGAGTATTTAAAATATTGCTCTGCACCTGGAAAACAGGTTTAATTACTGCTGCTGTCAAAATGTTTTAATGTAAACAGGTTTTCTGATGGATCACATTTCCTTACTGTGAACTATCATCACCCAAACACAATCCACTTTATGGGAGGGCTTAAAATGCAGGTATCATAAATTAGAGCAATGAAGCTTTTATGATTAAAGATGCTTCATCTGCTTTTAATGCCTCAAATTATAGAAACTATAACAAGCCTTCATACTAAAATTTAAATAGGATTAAGAGTCTGAAATTCTCTATAAAGTAGGTATTAAGAGTCCTGATTCCTTTCTGAGATGGTGCAAAGCTTAGCACAGACATAAGAGGGAGGTGCTCCTGCTTCCTCTCTTTTGGACAGTCTGGAATTGGTCTGGCTGTTGGCATGTGTTAAAAAGGCACTGAGACTGCCCTAACCTATATACCCAAGGTGGTCTTTCATGTACCGAGGGAACCATGCGATTGCCTCAGCTATGCTTTCTCTGTTGTATAATGCTGTTCCTTCTGGAGACCTTCCTAAAAGGCACCACAGCGACAGAAAGCATGTTTCTCTGTCTGCACTCTCTGCTTTGGGTCCTTTAAAATAGGTAACAGATCTCCTGTATATCTATTCCAAAGGAGATTCACCATAAAAAATACCTACATATGAATTGAGATATGATTCTGATTACTCTGTTGCATTTGATTTATGTAATCATCTTATCCTTTTCACATTACTCCTGGTTATACCTTCTGAAAGCATGTTTCATATTAAGCAGTGTTTGGCAAAACCAGATTTAAAATTGGTAATGAAAACATTTGCTTCCACCACATACTTCTATTCTGCTCAGCCATTCAGGATACAGAAACTTGGATCTTTCTTGACCAGGCATCAATAGGTAAGGGAGCTCAGCTTTCAGAAGCACATATTACCTCAGAATTAAAAATAATTTTTAAAAAATGGTACAGAAAAAAAGTAAAATAAATGAAATTATTTCATGTAGGTGGTACATGAAAGAGGGACCTTGATTCATCTTATAAATTATTCATGACTAATTATTCACTTGACTCATATAGATATAAAGAAGGTGCTTTTTCATACTATAAAGTCTACTCAGACTTAAAACCTGTATTAATATGAAGTAATGCGTGATTATATTTAGGAGATGTACTTTTAAATCATCTTTATGAGATCTGAGTTTGACTGAGGACACTTGCTATGTATGCATTCTGTTCACTGATATATCACATGGAAAGTGTGCAAATGAAATGTAGAATTCAAGAAAAACCAAAGGGCCTGAATTAACTAAGAGTTAGTTACACTGAAATACTAGTGTAAATAAGTGCTCTACAGAAACAGAGTTCAGTATTTGAAACAATCATTTTTTTAGTGGAAATCTCTTCCAGAATCTCACTGTTGGGAGAGTTAGGAACACTTTACCCTAATTTCTGTTCCAAATTTATTCATGCTTGTACCATTTTGTCCTGCTTCAGCATGTTAGGATTAGGAATTAACTTGCAGATGCTCCAAGTTTGATTAATACCTCACTTTCTCATCTGAGATTGAAAGTATCACATTTTACACTGGACTAAATACCACTATATTACATGAAAAGACATCTTCAGTAACATTCTTTTCTGACAAAACATAGCTACTGAGAGAAATAGAAGTATTCTGTAGAACCAGAAACCTGTTCACACATAACAGGATTGACTGCAAAGCTGTAATAACCACGTGTTACCTCTATCCTACACACACTAAGCAGTTTCCACAGTGATATCATATTTCAGTGCAGATACCAACACTAGGAAAACTGCATAGCTGGTGAAGATGTCTAGATGGTGACATGGTACTGGACATTACAACCTTTCTCTGGCAGTGACAGAAGTAAACCCCAACAGACGAGATTTTCTCAGGAAGCTACTGGGTCAACCTCTGAGCAGTCAGAAATCAATGTCATACTTCAATTTCCCTCTCTTCAGCAACTACAAATGTCAATGTAATATTGCTGGGCGTGTTATGGGCTCCACTTGGTCTAGTTTACTAGAACACCTATAGCTAGCCCTGGCAGCTAACTTCTGATTACTTCACAACATGCACATTATTACCCATGGTTTTGGTTTGTTGCCAGATTTTTATGCCAGCAGAGTCCACATTTCCCTTAGAAATAGAAGCTTTAAAACCAAAATTTTTATGAATTAAGGTAAAAGCAAGTGCACTTTGCCATTTAAAACCAAAGCTCTATGTGCAATAAACTTTAAAAAAAAAAGGGCTTAAATTAAGATGCCAATTATCTAAAATCACTCAGCGACATTCAAATTCATATTTGATATATATTTATTAGGATGGCTGGTTTATTAATTTTAAGCAGAGTCTTCTCCCTTATTACTCCTTTTAACTGGTGAGATTAAGATTATGAAATTTAACCATTTAAAGTCAGGCTTCATTCCAGGTGTAAGATTGTCACTAAGCAGACTGATAAACTGATGCAAAAGGAACCTGACAAAGTTGTGCCCAGACTCCCTTAAGAGCATGGCAGATATTTAATCCATTTTTCAGGATTTTGTTTGCTGATTCAGAGGGATACAGGTTTTGCTCTGAAGATACATTTTTATTAATGGACTCATTCAGGTGGGAAAAGACCCTTGGGATCATCAAGTCAAACCATTAACCCTCCTCTACAAAGTTCACCCCTAAACCATGTCCCTCAAAACCACACCCAAACGCCCCTTAAACACATCTAGGGATGGTGACTCAACCACCTCCCTGGGCAGCCTGTTCCAGTGTCTGACCACTCTTTTTTATCAAACAAGAATTTTTTATTAAATCTTGTTTTTAACCTTTCTGCCAGTTGGTGAGTCTGTCTATTTTTATGAAGCGGGTGGTGTCTGATAGCAGTATCTTCTCTTAGGTCAGACATCTTCAAAGACTTCTATAAAAAAAACCCAAAAGGCTGTGCAAGGGACAGGAAGTCTTTTGAAATTACTGTACAATGCATATAGTTAAGTCTATCTGTAAGAATCTGCAAGACGTTTGTGCCCAGTGATACACCTCTCAGGAAATGTGTTCTGATTCATCACTGAAGCAAACATTGGGGTGTCCATTTCAGAAATACAAAAAACAAACAAACAAACAAAGAACAAAAAAACCCACATATAAAGCTTTTTTTCTAGAACAAATTATTTCATGAATACTAAGAAAAGTAATTCTTTTTTGATCTTAAAGCAAAGCTTCTATTTTGGGGAGCAGGGGGGGAAATACTAGTAATACTGGCTAGCAAACATTTATTACTTAAAAGAAGGCTCATTACTTTCGCTGCTGTGAGAGGGACTGGGTACTTAAATCTGGGAAATAGCTATTGCAACGACTTTCTCAAATGCACTATCATTACACAGCAGCACTGCACACTGCAGAGTTGTTTCCATGCTAAACATCAGCTCTGGACATGTTCAAAATTTACAGAAATGAAAACAAGTACACATTTTTTTCTCCAGAGAACTGTGTTGTGGGACATTCGTGGTACAAATCCAACACAAAAATTCATATACTCTTGGTGCCTTCTGGAAACTGACCCTGTATCCTAGGTTTGAAATTTATTATTTATTAATCACAGATTTGTGTTTGCAAACATAATGGCAGGCTATATAGTATTTAAATTTCAGTTAAGAAAAAAAAAACTTCAGGAATGTGAAAAACTGACTTTGGTTGTTTCTTTGCTAGGAGGCAAAAATGCAGGAAAACATATGCAAGTTAATCTGCATTTGAGCTCTGTCAGATGTGGGATTGACACTTATGTGTCCATGATGCTTACCCAATCTTTATTTTGTGTAAGGGAAGGGAAGAACAACAGTGCAAAATTCTAGAGTTAGCAACTTTTTACAGATAATAAGTCTTTGGAAGACCTTCCCATTAATTTTTTAGGGAAAATACAGACAGCTAAAACAATGTGTGGAATAGTTAGGCCTTTGTATTATTGCTAAGTGAGGACATTTTCTTCATGGTTTTAGAGCCCCTTGTAGAGAACAGAAGCTGTATGAAAGAATTTCCATATTGACAGCTACTTTTGCAGGAAGAAAACCTGGACAGCTTCCACCTTATCAAAGCAAATTTAAGTCCTGGACACAGAACTGAAATAAAGCATTAAGATCCACCTCCTGTGAGCTAGCTGCTGGTTGTCTGCAAATGTCCCCTGATACTGTGAACCTTGGAGTGCATGTTATAGGGGACCAGAAGCCTTAATTCATGTTTTATAAAACTGGTCAAGGTTGTCTTTTCAGTCCTTCTCAGTATTCTCTTCCTTTATAAAACTCCATGAGACTATTATTTCCAATATGTGGGTTAAGGAGGACACAGAAACTGTACAGAAATGATGGCCAACCACAGTAACTAGATGTAGACCATACTTAGGAGTGAATACAGGCTGAGGACTTCAAGAACTCCCAGCCTTTTAGCCACTGGTCCCTACCATTACTACAATGCCTTGAAGCAACTGACCTCTGGCCATGACTGCTAAATAATAGAAACTCAGAGCATCATATACAAATTCCAGAATAAATATTTTCATAACCTAACAGTATGGAAATCAGCTTTCTGTTATTTTTAATGAGTGCTGAACATGACCCTTTCTTATGACGCTTGCTGTCAAAAAGCAGTATGGTTAAAACACTATTACAAAACCCAGTTATCCATCCTCATCATATCTGCATTGCTACCACCTACCTACCCTTTCAGTTAAGCTTAGGAAGTACATCTGCAGGATAAACCTAATAAAATAAAAGCCATAGATTGTATTCTAATGAAAGAATACAACTTATATGTGGTTGTAAATAAAATACAGTGTTTGAAAGGGTACTCTGTCTGACTGCTGAAAATGCTCAATCTATATCATGTGCAATGTAACTTTCACATTCATGGTCATGACAGCATTAAGGGTCTGAGAAGAAGCTATGCAGATTGGTGACTGATTAGGCGCAGCCAATGCTTTTTTATTTTGATAAAACGTAGCTTAAAACATTTTTAAGATTTCTTCACTGTTTTAAGGAAAATACGCAAGATATGTTACACTACAGTTGTTTAGCATCCTAAAATGATATAGTATGAATCATTCAACATGAACTGCAAAAAACCCAACTGTTCACTCTACATGAATGGAATCAGTACTTAAGATTTAGAATTGTGAAATAATGGAACTTGCAAAGAAATGGAAATATTACGGGGCACGGTTTTGAGATTCCTAAAGATACAGAAAGGCACCTTGTGGAATTTCAAAAATCCCCATTTCTATTCTTATGAATGTCATGCTGGACACATCTGTCCTTTTTAAGTTTTGGTTGGTCCCCCTATTACTCTATTTCTGACATAAATCACCCGTATAGAAATAGCCAATATAGAAAACAGGGCAACTCCTTACACCTTTTTCTCCACAGTTTCTGCAGCCTTCCTTCATGAAGCCAATGGTCTCGATGGATCTGGGCAGGCTCAGGTACAGACTGCTCTGAAGGAGCAGAGAGACAGCTGTACAAAGTACTCTCAGTTTGGCAGCATTATTTGCTCAGTTGTGTACAGCATCAGATTGTCCTCTGACAGCCAGCAACTTTGCAGGTTTTGTTGATCATGACTATGGGGGAAAATGTCACCCTAAACAGGTAAAGTTTTGGCTGCAGTCATACTGGAAGGAGCACATTTATTCCTCTGCTCCCACCAAGGGTGGTAACATGCACCTTAGGAAGGTACTGTCCCTATACAATGGATACAGGCTTATTAGTATTTATTAGGGAGAATATGGAATACGATTTTGCTGGCAGAGCACTATGAATATGGATGAATTGCAATGTTATCAATGAATTTGCCTTCACTGCTGACTGCTTTTCATTGCATAAGACCATTCACAGCTAAAAGCTGTTTCTTCTCCTGTCTAAAAGTTTTTTTACAGTCAGGCTATTAATTACTCCAGTGCTCACATGAAGTCTACTTCATTTTATATTTAGTGCTTTATGGCAGTATTATATAAAAATGAGATTTGCACCACTCCTCTTAGACTTCCAGTTTTTAAGGCACAGTCCTCAAACAATACAACACATAGATAAATTTGTCAGTGGCTGAGAGTGTACGTAGAGACTCATTGGGGAAGAGAGAAAAACAGGTTGCAAGGGGATTTAAGGCAGAAAAATCCCAATAGGGATACAGAACCATTGACACTCATTTAAAATTTCCCTTTAAAGTGTTAATAAAGGATATTATAAAGGAGACGAGGCAGATGCAAGTATTAAGAAAAAGGTAGCAGCTAACCTTCAGGTTTTGGATTAACACGTGTTATAATTCAACAAAACCCATGAAAGCCCATCAACTCCAATCTCTATTCCTTTCCTTTCTCCAGACCACATAGCATAGGACAATTTAATACTCAAGCTAAGAGGCTTAAGTATCTTACTACTTTTCTGTCATCAGGGCTACAGCTATGACTATTGCTACTACTGGTAAGAAATACAAGTTCAGATTTTGATGTTTTCAAGTACTTAGGCAGACAATACATATAATTAAGGCAAAAAAAAAATAGACAGTAGTTTCTGCTAGGTAACAGAAAAATCTTACAAAATTCAGCAAATAGCAACAATTTATACACAGATTAAATACGTTTTGGTACGTATGACAAAAGAATGGATTGATAAAGCAGGAAGTCAGCAGTGAGAGCTATAGGATACCTCTGTTCATTTAAAAACCTATTTCTGATGGGAACATAGGCAGTACTGGAATTGAATTATTCTTAATTTTTCCCACAGAGAATAAATATTTTAAAAGAAAAGTTAGGTCAGAAAAGAAAAGAGAAAAAAATAATTGTCTTTTGTTTAATTAATTGTGAAAATAGAAGTATTTAATGCTTTTTGTAACTAAATTTCAAAGCATTGTTTAGAGAAAGTTCATCACAATCATCTTCATTTTATAGATGTGGAAATAGAGTTACATGATCAGAACAAGTAGATTACAAGAAAAGTTGTATCCAATAAATTGTCAACACTGAAGAACAGATTGTGGAACCAGCAGGCAAATGGATATAAAGAAAAGAGATAGTGTATATATAACCCATACTAAGCAGCCCACATGGTTGCTATTCATCTATTATCCTCCCTACATATAATGAACTCTCTTAGAGCAAAAAATTGTTCATACAAATCTGTATCTGTTTCTCTTATTGCACACTATTATTCTCCTTTATTTGATAAAACAGATTTAAATTACTGCTGCATTGACAGATTATGTTTCTCTGGCCTATTTTAACAAATGCATTGGCTAAATCTGTGTCAGGCGACAACTTTGCCTGATTGGATTTAATGTAACTGTGAGATATATAGGCCATTTCACTAGTGCATCCATAAGTATGTAACACCATTTCAAATTCCCAAATAGCTGTGGAGTGCACAAAAGATATATTTTCAGTTCAGTAATCTTGCTACCATCACTTCTACTCTTTGTTTATTATGCAAACCAAAAATCATTCAGTATTTTTGTACAGTTGATAATTGCTAATTATGGAAGGAAAAGTTATCTGATTGCCAACCATGGAATCAAATGAATTGAAAATATTCCATCAAGCATTTAACAAAAGTGTAGGAAAAAGACTGACTAAAAATAACAATGAACATGTTCTGTGTGTTGAAAGATCATTGGCAGAAGTAAAGCACACAAAATTCAGATACTTATTGCTTAATCATCTCACATTTCATTAGCCGCAGCTGCCAATTGTCTTGTGCAATGTGAATTGCTTTTCATAATAAAAAAAAAGAAAAAAAAAAAAGAAAAAAAATGCTTCTTGGGCTGGAAATTGGTCTCACTAAGATGCAGTGTTGGAATGCAAATATTCATTTCTGAATTAATTCATGACAGAGGGCTTGGCCAACCTGAGCTAATAACATCCTTGGGGTCCTCTAATCCTCTAAAGCTGATTATCTCATGATTGTCACACCCACTGGGAGTTCCCTTTGTCAATAGCAAATTCGAACTGTAGTTTAAAAAAAAAAATTACTTGTTTTGATGCTAAGGTTGGAAAGTGAATAGCTGCTCCAGCTCTAATCCTTTGGCTGCCTGACAGGAGGAAATGCACTCTAGCATGTCTCATTGCTCCCTTAGAATTATTAGGATTTAGGGAGAACCAATAGTTAGCAAGTCAAGTAGCAAAACTGATAAAACAGCTTTAGCACCTCCAAAGTTAAAGGAGATACCAGTAATAAATGCACTTCTCTTTTTTTTTTTTCTATTCTTTATTTAGTATGTGTTTTGATGGCAAATTGGCATAAGGTCATGAAGAAATTTGTGCAATATCAATTGTGACTATGTTGTATGACACGTGCTTCATGATGTCTTCTTTAAAATCTGTCTTCTACCAGGACTGCAGAAGCTGCAGGAGGAGCAGACAAGTTCACCACATGCATTGAAACTCTTGGAAGTGAACATCCATCTCCGACAGGTACTTCTTAATATTATTTACTAGCTTATATCAATTTTGTAGATTATATCAATAGAGAACTAAAGTCAGAGTTTAAAGCTCACCGTTGGGGCTCTTGCACATGCAAGCCCCACAAAACACAGTTTGCACATTCAGCCACAGTATGGTGGAATTCTCCATGTGAGATAATTTTCATTTATTGAAGGTGAATTTTGTGTGCTGTGAAACTTGTGTTTGTACAAACACTGTAACGTTAGAATTTGTGTCAAGATGGAAAATTTTGTGGGAAAGCTTGCACTGAGAGGATGCTTTGAATTATTCATCACAGTTGTTGTTGAATTTGTAGGTTTTTACCAGCATTTCCAAGCTGCTGGAATTTGCTTGATATGTGAACTGTATAACTGCTCTATTTAAGTGTACCATAGTGCATTTTCACTTCCAAATCCAAACACTACTTGTCTGTCATCTCACCAATACACAAGTCTAAAACATGACTCTGTATTGGGAATTTTATAGTAAAATAATGATGCTGTGAATTATTTTTCTCTTTTTTTTTTGTTTGTTATTTTTTTTTAAATAATAAAAAATTGCAGGTGGGCAGCCATGTGTGCATGTGCGGATATGGAATGTGTAAAATGTTATCAACTTTTGCAGCTGATATATGAGAAAATTGCTGATATTTGTTTGACATTCTTAGAAATACTAGTATGATATAGTCTTATGTTGTTTAATTTTCATTCATTCATACATTTAAGATTTCACCCAGCTGTAGACTGTCCCATCTACATTACAATATGCAGCTTGTTGTGCTCAATGAAATTCTTACTGATCCCCTGGTCTGCATTCGAAAATTTAACACTCCTGCATGAAAGCTTTTAAGATGCAATATAATATGCATTTTGTGAGAACGTGTAATCTGATATGGAATGTATATAACCTGGCTCATAATGTTCCAGCAAAATAAAGAAGTGTGAGATCTGATGTAAAAGCTTAATCATACGTAGTTTGCAATAATTTTGCATGTAGCATGGACCTGGCACTCGCACGTGGCCTGAGAAATCTTTATCAGGTGAGTTAAAATCTATTGCTTTGGATATTGAAAATCTATTCTCTGTCTACTGCGCATGCACACAGAATTTTCCTCAAATCTTCATGTGATTCTACATGAAATTCAATATGTAAATGTTATTTCACACATAAGACTTTAGGTACATTTCTGTGAGATGCTTTTACTGCACTTGACAATCATAATGAAAGATTTCTAAATTAAGCTTATTCTGGAAATTTGTAATATGCATGGTAAAAATTATAATCTCAAAGTTACTGCTGACAGTCCTCAATGTTCAAAAGTCTTTACTATATATGGTATTTTCATACAGCCCAGGCTCCCTATAGCAAACCCTTATGGAAGACTTTGAACTAATTACTCAAGTTAAAATTAAAAAGTAAGATTTGAAAATACAAGGCTTTATGCACATGGATCAAATAAAAATCAGCCACAACTAAAGAAAACTAATTTCTTTAAATCACTTAACTATGTCAGATAAGCTTCTAAACTGGAAATGATGGAGAAATCTGAAATACTAAAGCCACTGCGTTCAAAGTGATATATCTCAACTTCTCTGGATATTTGAAATGAAGACTTTTATGAGGCTGCTTTTCCCCCTGAATTTACAGAGTAAGTTAAGGTAAAACACAGGAAAATCTAAACATTCAGGTTCATGTAAGAAATGAATACCAGTAAGAAACCAGTATCAGAGTGTATGAATAATCAGAATTAAACGTAATGTAAATTTTACCTTAAATAACAGTTTGTTGGTTTTATTGTTTAGAAGTTACCCACCTGAGGCAAACTTATTTTTTAATTATATTTGTTACTATACTGTGAAACTCCCAGGTGGAATGATAACATCTAAACTAGTGTCATATGACAGCAGAAACAATTGAACTGAAAAAAATGAATTTACAATTAGAATGGAATCATAGAATGTTTAGAGCTGGAAGGGACCTCCAAAGGTCATCTAGTCCAGCCCCTCTGCTGTGAGTAGGGATACCCTCAACTAGACCAGGCTGCTCAGAGACTTGTCCAACCTCACCTTGAATACCTCCAGGGATGGGGCCTCAACCACCTCCCTGGGAAGCATATTCCACTGTTCTACCACCCTCAAGGTAAAGAAATTCTTCCTGATATCTAGTCTAAACCTACTATTCTCTAATTTAAAACCATTACCCCTCGTCCTTTCACTACAGGCCCTTGTAAACAGCCCCTCTCCAGCCTTCCTGTAGCCCCCTTCAGGTACTGGAAGGTGGCTACAAGGTCTCCCCAGAGCCTTCTCTTCTCCAGGCTGAACAACGCCAGCTCCTTCAGTCTGTCCTCGTAGGAGAGGTGTTTCAGTCCCCTGATCATCTTTGTTGCCCTCCTCTGGACCTGCTCCATCAGGTCCATGTCTTTCCTATGTTGAGGGCACCAGAACTGGATGCAGTACTCCAGGTGAGAGTAGAAGGGCAGAATCACTTCTCTTAATCTGCTGGCCACACTTCTCTTTATGCAGCCCAGGATACAATTGGCCTTCTTGGCTGTAATTGCAAACTGCTGGCTCATGTCCAGCTTCTCATCCACCCCCAAGTCCTTTTCTGCAGAGCTGCTTTCCAGCACCTCAATCCCCAGCCTGTATTGAGTGAGGGTTGTTCTGACCCAGGTGCAGGACTTTGCATTTAGTCTTGTTGAATCTCATGAGGTTCACCTGGGCCCACCTCTCCAGTCTATCCAGGTCCCTCTGGATGACATCCCATTCCTCCAGCCTTTCAACAGCATCACTCAGCTTGGTGTCATCTGTGAACTTGCTGATGGTGCTCTCGATCTCCCTGTCAATATCATTAATGAAGATATTAAATAGTACAGGCCCCAGTACGGACCCCTCAGGGATGACACTTGTCACTGTTCTCCATCTGGACATCGAGCCATTGACCACCACCCTCTGGATGCAACCATCCAGCCTTATCCACTCAACAGTCCACCCATCAAATCCATATTTCTCCAATTTGGTGAGTAGAATGTTGTGGGGGACCATGTCAAAAGCTTTGCAGAAGTCCAGATAGTTCACATCTACAGGTCATCCTTTGTCCATGGATGTAGTCACCGTATCAGAGAAAGCCACTATATTTGTCAGGCAGGACCTGTCCTTGATGAAGCCATGTTGGCTGTCCTTCATCAGCCCACTGCCTTCTATTTGCCCTGTTAGACCCTCTAGGAGAATCTGCTCCATGACCTTCCTAGGCACAGATGTTCATCAATTCATCAATTGTACTGATGAATACAAGTCTTCCTGTGTACTTGCCCCATGTTCTAAGTTTTCAAATTCTATTGAAAAAGTCATTACTTTCCTGATTGTTTTAGAATGGAAATCTTCAATCTTTTGGTCATTAAAGTTTGTAAATCACTTTTAAAAATATTAGTGTTTATTGTAGAAATAGGTGTGTGAACATACCTTCCTCAGCGTGTCACCAACAAAATGAACTGTTTTATGAACTATGGCTGAGCTTTTTCCAATGTACCTATTGAGTAGAAAAGATAAATGGGATTTTTTAAAGCCCTGTTATTTCTTTGGAAATGTATATATAAAGCAATTATTTAGTATGGAGGGAGGAAAGAAATTTGATAGATGTTACAGATTTGGGCAAAAGTTGGTTGATTTTTTTTTCACAGATCTTTTGGGAAACTTTTGCTCAGCATCATTGTAGCAGTAGTGTCACCTGTTTTGTATCCAATCAACTGACCTGGAATAATCTCTAACAGTTTGTGGGCGAGCACAAAGACACTGATACGACATTCAGCCATGACATGTCACATTTCCTCACAACATGCCTCGTGCAGGGAAGAGTCTCGGGACAAAACTGAAACATGTCAAAACTGTAGCAGACTGCATGAGTCAAAGGAAAAGCAGGTGGCAAAAATGCCCTCTAAACCTGTGAATGCACTAGTCACATTTACTTATATTTATTGGGATAAGGCAGAGGCCTTAGCAAAAATCAGGCTCTCTGTGTAAGAAATATGCTTTTTGACACCAAAGGTGAAGGACGGCTTGATAGCTTATACTGCATATTCTACAGAAACTTATGTGGACCCTGTTGGCTTGTATAATATTTTGAAAATGCATTCACAATAATATTCTATTTCCACGTTAGTAATGTCAGTGGGAGTCCTGGTAGTATGCTATTTAGGCACATTGAGAAAATAATAGGATTTACAATAGCTGGCAATTTGTTTTCTACTGCCACTATGTCTGCTTTTGTTATAGTCTTTGTAGCTGTTAGAAATTTCTTTCTGGCTATTCTGTTCATCTTTTCTACTGAAACATTTATTCAGTGTGAATCACTTCAGTATGAGTTGGAGTGGTTTTGCTGCCATAAGTTTTCATTAATAGACCTAATAGAAATAGTGCAAATGTTTCTTCAGGAATATGCATGCACATGTTATGCTTACTAGTTCTGTTTGCGGGCCTGATGGATGAGCTTACCACAAGTACTAGCACACTACTTCAGAAAGCAGTGAATATTGCCAATTACTGGGAGCAAACTGTTATGGAGAGGAGGACGTCATGGAGGGTGAGTGTTAAGCTTAAAAAATTATATTTAGAAATCAGATTAATTTTTTTAAAAAAAACCTTTTTGGGGGTAACACTATCTGCACTAAAATATTTATTCTGTGAAGTATGCGTATGCAGTTGGGGAAAGTGATCAGAAGTTGAGCCTCATTGTAACTAACCAACAAAAGCTCATATCAAATACTGGTAGTAACGGGTTAGTTGGCTGCACAATTTGCAGAATTCAATGAAAAAAAAATACTGCCAATAATGAACATATTAAAGACAATTAACAAAGTATGATGAGTTAAAGACCTAGCCAATGTCATGCAGTAATATTGTACACTCAAATTCAGTATGACAGCCCTGAGAAGGCCAGTCTGGAGACTGTGTTGGTCAGTCCGGTGGTTGTAGCAGAGTTAGATGATGTATGCTGCCAAGAACTGTATTTCCCTGCGGTTCTCAGGTTTGCACATCATCACATGTGCAAACTAAATGTTTGCACATTTACTCTAATGTTAAACTTTCTTTAGATGCTTCAAACCCCAATGTAAATACCATCAGATCTGGGAAAATAATATGCTATGTGATACTGTAAGAACCCATAATAGAAAACTTGTGAATTTGCTGCAGATGAAAAAGTCCACATTCTATTATGAAAAGAGATACAGACAAATACTTTAAAGCTGTTACGAATTATGTGTTGCACATTGAATTAACTTAGATTACACAGGGAGTAAGAAAATGAAAACATAATAAACTGCCAAGATAAAAACAATCGAGTTCTTAATTTCAGACTTCTGATACTTAGACAGCAATGTCCCAGTGCTGGGTAAAAATCTCATTCATATACAGCTATATGCTTGTAATTTAATGTTAGTTAGAAATGGGTCGTAATTTTTTAAAACTTGCCTAATATTTGCTGTGTACCTGTGATCTAGTTCTTCCACTTGCCTCACACTGTATGGATTGACACCTGCTGTATTGCCCCAGACATGTAAATAAATGAAAATAAGAAGAATGTGACCTACTGAGCTGCAACTTTGCTACTATAACTTACCCAGTACCCATCTGGCAGATATGGAATGGTGAAGGTTGTCATTTCTTGCTTAATAACTTCCAACTATTGGAAGGAGCCTAGACTCCAGCTCTTCCTTCACGTGTTGTCAGATCACCTGGGGGACCAAACAAACTTCCTCTACTGATCAAGAGATCCTTGCAGCTAGTGCCTGACTCTTACAGGTGTTTCATTCTGTGTCCTCATCCTTTGAATCACCAGCCAATTTTTCCAGCTTAGTAGGGATGAGTCCAGAAGGATCCAAACAACTAAGTGTAAGGCTAGATTCAGAGACAGTCTAGCTAGATGAGTTTAGAAGTCACCTAACTGAGCTAGCACCATCAGACACAGTATTTGGTCCTGAGGCTGAGGTTCAGACAGCAGTCCCAAAGGCACAGTCTCAGTAGATCCCTCTGTGGATTAGGGTTAAATATTCTGTCTTTCTATATTCAGATCAGAAGATACAAACACATTTAGTAAAAGATTATTATTAGAGGTTAATTTGCTGTAATTTTTTTCTCTGCCAAATTGCCAATTAATGTAGTTGGAAAGAAATATTTTACAGATCGATAATCAAGCCCAGAAAGAAATTAAGAGTTTAAATTGGAGCCTCTAACTATTAATGTATTAAATTATCCTGATAATATCTTCAGCTGATTATATCAAGCATTACTCTAGAATTTGAGAAACTACTAATAAATTAAATAATAACGGACTAACAATTATTTTTAATTTGTTATCCTCTGGATTTTGATATGGAGATTGCCAACTGATGCTGAGACAGGGTGAATACAGACAGTGGTTTCAAACAAACACTTAACATCTACATAATAGTTGTCTATCAGGGTTGCATTTTTTGTCTATGCTCTATTGCTAGTCAGTGATGCACTATGGCTATTCTTTTTAGACATATATGTATGTATATGTACGCAACAGAAAGTTCCTTTCAGATGCAGAAAACCTAACTAAAATACTTGTGTTCTTCTGTTCAGGATGCTCACTGGGAGATACAAGGAAGGAGGAGTACAAACTCACAGCTTTTCTTATCTCATGCTACATGCCCCTTTTGAGCATCAGACCCTATGCAGCAATTGCCAGAGAAACTATTTTAATTTTTGAAGATAATTAAAGCTAAAATTAATTTTTTTAAGGGACCATTTCTCTTTTTCTCTTTCCTCCTCTTAGCCTTCTGACAGTCACAGAACTACTGGGTGTAAGACGCAGCATGTTCTTTCCCTTAGGTGTGAAGTACTTCAAAGAGTATGTGGTTTCTGAGTATGCCTGTTTCATTAAAAAAATAAATAAATAAAAATCCCCCCTCATAGAATAAACACAGTGTTTGGTTAATATACATGTGAAACAGAGCAGGTACACGGTTATAAAGGCACCACAAAACAACTGCAGGGACTGTGTTTGTCAGTGTTTAACAATCTGGAAGTCAGAAATGCAATTGACAACACTTCTTGTATAGTTTTATGGACAAAAAGTCCTGAAAATGCTACTATTGGCATACAAGTCATGGTGGTAGCATTATATTACACAAAGAAATATTGTTCTAATCAGCAATTTTCTAGGTGCCAAGTACTTTTGTTTTCAAAGGCATTTTGTTTATGTATGCAAAACTACTATCAACAGGTTTTCCTTCATGAAAAAAAAAATACTGGCATATATAAGAACTTCTATGATACCTAAAAAGTAATATTCATATTAGTACAGTAATTCTAATAAATATATAATTTCTTCTTAATTTGTGGCCTAATAAATTCAGTCATTTTACAGCATGTAAGAGTGTATTATTGGGCATTACAAAATTCCATTTCCTTCCAGATAGCTCTCTGCAGTTTTGTCTCCCAATTACAGGAATATCCTTGAATGTGTTTTTAGAGAGTTACGGCCAAAACTACATAAAAAGACAGCTGCAGACCAGCTGATAACTGACTTTTGAAACTGGCCGGCTACCTGATTCAATT
This sequence comes from Ceyx melanurus, assembly GCA_024611195.1. Taxonomy (NCBI): domain Eukaryota; kingdom Metazoa; phylum Chordata; class Aves; order Coraciiformes; family Alcedinidae; genus Ceyx; species Ceyx melanurus. The sequence goes on along the minus strand of JANHGL010010919.1, from coordinate 20,173 downwards.
TTCCTTAGCAAATCTGGCCTGGAAATACAATCACAAATTTAGGTCTCAAAGGTTGGTGGAAAAACATCTTTACATCCTACTTGTCCCAGGCTGTCCACACAATCAATGTTTAATAGTAAGGGAGAAGCAGATGCAGAACATTACCCTCCCTTGAGAGATCTATGTGGGCCCAGGTGGCCACGTAGCATCAGAACAGTTTTGTACTTCAGTGGAGAGCTATTACAGTTGTCACACCAACAGCAAGCAGATACAGAGCCCTCCCACACAGACTTTACACTATTCCACTGTCCTTGGCTCAGTCCAAGCACACTATTTTGTCTGCATGAAGTCCTTGCATATAGCCAGCTGGAGGAAGTGGATGTGTGATGACTGGAAATGAAACGAAGAATGTGACAACTGGAAATGAAAACGCAGAGGATTCTGCAATAACAGTGAACGAGTTAATTATATTAAAGGATAGGAATTATATATACTGCAAGTGAAGAACATGCAGGATGCAGCTGGATGGAGCAGTCATTCGGTTAAAATGGAAACAGTTTATGAAGGTTGAGCTCTAACATAAAAGCCATTTTGCTGTCATTATAGGAAGCTGGAATGTTAAATCTGACAAAAAAAGCTAAGCAACATCAACTGAAATTTGATTTCATGCGTATCAGGTCAAACAACATGTTACAAATAAGATTTACTGTACGTTTAGTGTTTGTGAAGCATCTGTGAACAGATTTTCTTTATTTGTAGGCATAAACCAAATTGCTTCAATGTCAGCAGCACCACAACTTTCTGCACTGCTTGCGGATCACTCCTATTGACTATTCATAGCCTGTCATTGATCATTTAGCTCACAAGCCAAAATTTCCATTCTTGAAGGATGATTCAAAATGTCCAAATAAAAGAGGGAAGAAATAACAAAAATACACTTTTGATATGGATGTTAAGAAGAATACTTTTCTATGACATAAGTACAAATGTGTGAAATTTTAATAAGTATTCAGAAATGGTATGAATATCAAGTCTGGACAAAAAAAAAGTGAAAGTGATTAACCTATAGTGTCCATTAATTAAGTCAATAATTAAGGACAGTTTCTTAGCCTTAATCATAAGAAGTTCACAGAGGAATAAGGTAGAAATATTCAAAACTCCTCAAAGGAAGGAAAAAAATAGTGTTGAATGTAATGAGTAGCTTTTGGATTAAAAAATAGCTGAAATATTACTTAATTCCATGGAGAAAATAGCATAATAAAAAAGATTAATGAAAAAAAAGCGAAAATTCATTAAAAAGCAAAACACAACTCTGAAAACCTTAGACAAATCAAGAGAAAATTACCTTCAAGCTAAAATGATATAGGCTGCATAGCCTAAATTATGTACTTCATAGAAATGAAGATATAAGCAGCATCTTTTATGGAAAACACTAGCCTACTACAGGGAAACTACAGAGATCAGTGAAAGAGGTTGAGAAAAACAATTGAAGGATGTAAAAAAACATGAAAATAATTATCTGAGCTCAAAGAACTTTAATAATATAGAATAATACTGATAATTTGATAATGTTTAATTTGGAGAAAGCCTTTAAGGCAACCATGTGAAAATGTTCTGGTCAGAATGAGAAAAAATGAAGCTAAATGACAAATCGTTAAACAAAAACATAAAAAAAGTAGTGGAGTTATTTTATTATAAAATTAAAAGAATGAAAATGTTTAAGAAGTCTTAACAGTCAAAAGACATTCCTGTAAAGTTGTCCAATTCTACAGAAGCGACTTAAATATCTGGTTAATGTATAACGTATCAAGAGACAAACATTTAGCTTATTCAGTACTTGTTTAATAATAAGTAAGCTCAATGAACCTTTCATCAACAATATATTTTGACTGCTTGTTTCTGCACAAAAAGAGAAAAATGTATTCTCTCATACCAAAGAACTTTATGAACTTTGGTAAAACAGTGAGTCATGATAGTAACAGTTCTTGTAATTTTTTTCCTACTTTTTCTTGTTGGTTTTACAGTCTTACAGGTGAGTTCAAGTGAAACACTGGGTATGAAAAGATGGAATTAATGAAAACCTTGGAAAAGTATCCTAGCTCACAAGTTGTGCTAATGTCCACAACAGCAAAAAATCAAGATTGCAATAGCTCCTATGAATGAAAGCCTTGTGGATGATGGAGTTCACTCTTTCTAAGCACTAAGGACAAAGTGTTTTTCTGGTCACAGTGGCCTTTTTCTTTCTAAGGGACATGACCTCAAAGCAATACTACACATTCAAAAGGCTTTTGTGAAGAGCATGAAAAATGTATTAACTTCTTATGCAGTGGGACATCTTACCTGCTGCTGTAATTATATTCAGTTACAGGAATAAGAAATGCCACAGAAAACCAAACCAACCAAACCAAAATATAATTAAAAAAACCCCAAACTAACAACAGCTAAAAAAATTGGTCCTTCAGCTGAAGTTAGTGAAAATACTGTTGTGTCTGACAGTTTGGTTTGATTCAGTTCCAGGGGTTTATATAGACGCTAACACACTGGGAGGGATAAGAATCAAAAGAATTTTAAAATGGCACATGTCATAGAGGTAATGGATCATTTTGCAGTTGACATTCTAACAGGGCCCTGACAGACTGACATAGCCAGGGACCAGCTTTAGCAATAAAACTATTTAGAGAAAACTATTTAGAATACTGTGCAAAGAAAAAGGTGTATGGAGCTGGTGAATGTAAATAGGAGCTGAAGACAGAAACAGTCTTTTCTTATCTACAAAACTTAGATAACCATTTTGCTTAGATAAAGCGAAACAGTTAGATAAAACCAGGATTCTCCATCTGGCTTAAAGTATCCCAAAGCAAATGGGCTAGTGTCTTCAGATTCTTAAGCTTGTTACCAGCACTGGCATTAAAAAAAAAAACTGCACAAATTTGCACAAATTTCTTTTAAGGCATATTTAGGTAGTTTTCTATAAATAAATAACATTGCTATAGCAACCCTAGGATTATGGTTTAGAAGACTTTTTTTCAAGCCTTTTTACCCAGGTGCTTCTAACTTCTAAAGCTTTGGAAAATTCGTTGAAATGCTCACCAGTTCAAGTTAAATATTTCAAGTTGTTAATAGCAAACACTTCAGAAAAGTTTTTTAGAGAGGGAAACATCATGCTTGTCGAATCAGCATGTATAAATACTGCACTTCTTGCATGAAGAGGTAGGCAAGGTGCAGTACTCTAGGCAGACCTCTATTTTTCTTTTCTGTGTCATCTGAAGACTGAGAAGCAAATTGGACATTCTCACAGCTGACATTTTCATTTCTGGTTAAAAGCAAAAATGCAGATTTTCTCACAGAAGGTAAATGCTTCAATTTTTTCATTTTTTGAGTCAGTGCCAAATCATGCTGTTCTGGTCACAGTGAGACAATCAGGATTGAAATCACAGGAATATATCTCCCTACTCCAGAACAGGATTTAGCTATTTCTGACGGATATTACCTTCTCAGAAATCCTCAGTGATTCCACAATCTCACAAGACAACCTAAAGTATTGTTGTACCACACTTAGGTCTAGGAAGTTTTTCTTGATGTCTAACATAGATCTCTCTTCCTGCAATTATGTTGAATTTATCTCTTGAAGATAAACTACTCTGTTCATCAGGACATGATGTGTGAATGATGATGTGGTGACATCATCTCTCCTCAATATGTTATCCTTACAGAACAGCAAGCTTACATTTTCATTAGTTGAAAAAGACATATTTACATTTTCATTTAGTTGAAAAATGTAACATTCACCTTGGGGAAATAAAAGATTCTAAATTTAAATAAAATCCACTACTTGCTATTACTGATTTTTTTTTCATTTTTACAAAGGATAAAATATACAGTATGGTATACAATTCTATAAAAATCTACTATCTTGTGAAGGGCTTTTTCATTCAAATTTTTCTATTTGCATATAATATTAGATCTTGAAGAAAAAATTACAACTGTTTTCATTTTCACATTTAAAAAGTCTTCTGTGTGCGCTGAACAGCCTACAAAAAAAGTCTCTTACAAGTAGCAGATACATACTAATAGACATGAAAGACCACAATATTTTCAAGTGTCTCTGAAAAATCCACATGGCACAAGTGCCTTGATTGCTGCAGAACACACCCAAAAAAGACATTGCTTTCACAGCACTTGTTAACAGAAAATAATGATTTCCTATTTTAGATAAAATAGAGATTTTACATTTTGTAAGGTTAAAAGTTCCCAAGCAGAGGTTTTTCTGGCATAATCAGAGAATAAATATATACTGAAAAGACACCAACTGAAAGATTGTTTATTCTCTGGTGAGTAGTTTATCAAAACACATTACTTTTGTTCCTTCAGGAAGAGATTACCACATTTAATTGGTCAAATGCTTTTTGCACAGTTCTTACTTGCTGTATTCGATACCTTTGAATACTGATAAACATTACAAACAATGGATGAGAAATGTAAAGAAGAATATACAGGCCTGAACTGCTCAGTTGTGGACCAGGAAAGATTTCAAACTTAGGGGACAGAAGTGGACTTAGAATAATTTTTACATGAGAAACATCAATTTCAATTTGCACATCAGTCCTCTGAGAATAGACTAATACAGGTTTGGTGGGATACAGAGGATATGATAAAAGACATCAATGTAGGACGTAGTAATCATCATCTTTTTTAATAAGGGCATTGAAGTTGCTGTTGTTGAAGGTCTACATTCATTCATTGTCTCTGCAGTCCAAAGGGGTGGACAACAAGCAACACTGTGAATGTAGTCAAGAAAAATAAAGAAACTGGAAGATGCAGAAGCAGAGCTACCTTTCTATGTGGAGGCAATTTAGCAACACCAAAAGCTGACAAAGCAGGAGAGACAGCTGATACACACTGCCATAGGGAACCCTCAGCAGTGCAACAGCTCCTGGCAGAGATCTTTATCCAGATCCAGACCTGCTGCAATATAATTGCAACTCCATGGAAATCAGCCATTTAAACTGTGTAAACTGTGTCTGAATTGAACCTTTTGGGTTTTATACCGATTTCAAATGAGCCTTCTCACTTTTTCCCACAGTAACAACAGTTGGTCTAAGTGCTATCAACAACATGGAAAGATTGACAGGTAGTAACAGCCACTTCAGGATTCCTATTGATTCATCTATGTTGCTCATGGAGCTGCTGAATTGGTGGTACCATCATCATTACCTTTTTTGGATGACCAAAATGATAAGAGCTAGGGATTCAGCTCTCTCTGTAGTCTACCAGGAGCTCCATAAAACAGTACTAAGCTGTGGGTAAATTTCCCACATGGAACATTTCACACAGAAAAGGAATCCACAAAGAAAAAGAAATCCATTTACTAAAGATGGGAGCTGACAAAGTGGTGGGTGTATGTGAACAAACTGATTATATTTGTAAACGTCTATATCAACAGCTTAGTTAACACTGAATCTCATGTTTTTTGCCCTCAATTAGGACAGTCAGGCAAATCTGTCCACAAAACACTATCACATACAAGAAGTTTTGCGGTCAGAGAATAGTCAGCAATTAAATGTGATGATAACTAGTCACTTATTGTGAATAAGGTAATACAGAAATATGTTTGCTGTCAAAAGCATTCATTACTTACATGACACCTAAGGGACAAAAGTATGCTGAAGCATGAAAACAGTGCACTGGAGCTAAACCATTTTTGTTTCTTCCTTTTCTTCACACCTTCAAGTAAGATATATGATGTTGCTGTTGAAAACCTATTCATACTAGAAACCAAGTCAGGTCTGAAACATATTTAACATATTCCAGGTGAGAGAAAAGATAAGTAAATAACGAAAGCCATTTATTTACCAAACCCCTGCAGCTACTATATTACTTATCCCCGTGCAAAAAGGTACCAAATAAGAATTGTGACATTCCACAGAGGTGTAAATGATTAATTATACACAGGACACTAAGTGTACAGCAGACTGCATAGGATGCAAACATTTTCCCATTTTTACTCAGATTCATTTTTAACTGTCACTAAATGCACTGAAGTACAATTTTCTTTTTTTTTTTCCCTATCCTTGGTTTTGTTACGTCTGTGTGTATGAAAATATCTCTCTGTACTCATTAGTCTTATATAATTCAGGATAAAATAGGGTGAGTTACACATGTATCAAGATTCCTTCAGGAATAATTGCATAAAATTATCTTTACAAAAAAACAGATTATTTTTTTTTTCCACATATTTTCTGATCTGTTTGATTACATATTTCTGGCCAGGAGTGATACCCTGGCATTTTTGCAGGACCTGACCTCACTCACTGCAAAATCAGTCCATTCTACTGTAAACCACAGTCACTTCTCAGCATTACACACCGCACAACTATTTTACTGTAATACATCTCTTTTCAAATTATTTAGCTATTTTTCTGCTTTGGTTTCAACTGGGATGCTATTTGCTCATTATTTCTTACAACAAGTTTCACATAAGTTTTCTATTTCTGGGAAACACTTGTATTAAAAATTGCATCATACCAACTTGAGACTGAAATACTCCAAGCATGTGTTAAGGAAGCTTCAGCTTACTACTGACAAAAGGCAGCACAACTGAAAGTACGTGTTTTCTTTAATCTTCCTATAACATACTTGACCTACAGAAATGTTTAAAAATGATGGGAACCATTTTTCTAACTATATACATTCCTTACTATTTCAATATAATATAGTGGTCGAAAAGACAGAGATTATTGATATTCCAAATATTTATGATCTAAACAATACATAGTTGAAGATTAAGAAACCATCATCAGAAAATAGTTCTGTGAATACTGGAATCCATGAGGTCTTTCCATTGGAGTTGTGACTGATTTGTTTTGTTACTGAATAATACTAACAGTACACCACGAGTTCACTTGTTACTCATGGTAACAAAGTGAACAGCAAAGAATACGAACAGGAGATAACAATATGAAGGCTGCAACTGTGGGAAAAGACAAAATAAGAGTTCGCATCTGGAGAGTTCAAAGAGGAGAGAAACGCAGACTGAAGCTCTGAAGATATAATCTCTAATAATGTAATACCTAATACAATGACTCTCACAGTCCTCTGACTGGATTTTCTGCTGTCTAGTAAGAATGAAATCTGCAATCTTTTTTTTTTTTTCTTCCTTTTCAAACTGCAATCTTTCTTTTCAGAGAAACATGAAATAAACTCATCTTCTTCTGGGCCATGTTCTTTGATAAAAAAGACACTTTAAATACCTCTATTCCTCCCCCAAGTTTTGCCAAAAGCTTAATATTTTGCAGTAAAGGATAAATGTATGCATTCATACAATATAATCACAGAAATTTTATTTCCTCAAGAAACCAGGCCTAAAACTGGAAAAGGAAGCACTGACACAGAGCAGCTGTTTTATTATGGGGAGAGGTGACAAGGCTGGACAAAGCAGCATTCAGATGTGAAGAGCTGATAAAGAATGAAAGGTCAAGTGAGGCAGTGAGGTCAGTGCCCAACCTGCCAGATGAGAACTTAAGGGGATGAAAACAGACAAATGGAAGGAGAAAGACGAGAGAGAAAATCAGAGAAGAGGGGGTGGAATAAAGAGAGGAGAACAGGTGAACGGATGAGAATATGAAAAATAAAAACTGCCTTGCTGAGGTGAAAAGATTGACTCTGCTTAAGAACTGGTCCCTCTGGAGGACATTGTCTCAAATTATTTGCAAGTAGATATTCATCTTCATGCAAGTTATGCAGGGAAAAAGAGGAAGGCATCTCAGAGGAGATGTTACCCACTCAGTCCTTCTGCTTCTCTGAGCATCTGCTCAGGGCTTCCAAGGCAAGGAAGTGAAAACTAGTTTTACAAAACAGCTGCAGATGTAGACTGGCAAGCAGTCAAGGTAGTTCATTGCTCCATCAAGAGTCTAAAAATTTACAGTTCCTCTGATCCACTGGAAGCTTGTTGGGGACTGTAATAAACAGTTTGAAGAACTCTCCTGTGAAGAATATCAGTTGCAGGAGCAGAGAGGAATGATAGTAGCAATGGAATATGCACAAGGCAAAAAATCTATACATTTCAGGTGACATAACAGATGGCAGTGGTCAGAGGTTCTGGATGACATTGATACTGCCAAGATGGAGCAGTGGGAGTGAAAAAAGAGTGTTGCATACTGCATTTGCAAGGATGAGAAGCTGTACAGCACAAATATTTGAATGATATTTGAAAATAAATTTCAATAAAAGAAGGCTCTGTCTCCAGGATTGACTTGGGAAAGAGGTCATGGTGAGAGAAGTTAAAGAGCTCTGTAACAGCTAATGAGTAACTAATAATGAGTAACTGTATGTAGGCACTGACACTATAACTGGTTTGGAAATGTTATAAAAATGGGAATAATTTTTAAGATTAAAATTAACTTGATCTGAGGATGAAAAGGTCTTTGGTTTAGTTTAGGAATTTACTGGGGGTTTATTGTTAATTTAAAAGCTAGAAATGCAACTAAATTATTATAATCCTTTCCTGACATTGGTTTAATGAAGGCCAGACCATCTCATCAGCTCTGGTACCCATCTTCCTTGAGAACAGGAGCACTGTGGTGGTAGTGCAGAAGATGATGCAAAAAGCAATCCCCTCCTTAACTGCCCATAACCAGCATGCTCTTCGGAACCACAACAATGGCACCAATAATGTCCTGTGTAACTGTGGAAAAGCAGACATCAAGAGAGGAGGACAAGGGCTAACATTTTGTTTATATCACCTAACCCTACAGAGGTGAGACTTCTCCAAATCTCTATTGCACCTTCTCAAGAATAATAAATGCCATAGTTTGACCTTCCTATGACAGCAGCTGCTGAACTGGTGGCAAGTACTTGGTACGGAGGGAAGAGGTAAGGTTGGTCAGCTCTTGTAAAGAAATGATTTATTGTTTTCAAAAGAAAAGGACAATTTTGTTTCCAGAGAACAGTGTCACAAGGAACCGGAATAGTCTTGGAGACTTGCCTGTGCTTGACGGGAATGGAGAGGTGGGGGACAAGCACCATAACACAGCAGAGAGCATTAGCAGGGCTACCCTGATTTAAAATGAGGTATGTGTTTCACAACAACCCTTCCTTCTTTTCATTCTTAAGTTAATCATTTTCCAAGAAACTCTGAACAGACAGTACCTGGCTTTTAAATGAATTTGGCTAGAATATACAGAGATGGAAAAGACAACCCAAAAGACACGGGTTACTCTGTATTTCCAACTGGAGGTCCCAACAACCCTAAGGACCCTGAAATGTAAGTAAGAATAATTCTCATTTTACACATGAGGAAACTCAGACAGGTAACAGTTCTGTGACTGCTGGGGTCAGAGTGTAGCAATGCTATCTCATCTGCCAATCTCTGCTGCCCTTTCCCACAGTATATGATCTTCTCTCAAGAATTAATAACAATATTACAACAGGCCACAGGTCTAAATTCTCTCTTCCCTTTCCCCAAACAGGGTTTATCTAACTTGTTTCCTCTTCTAGCTCTCCATTCTGACCTTTTCTGCTTTTCACTTTTCTTCATTGCTGCTTTAAGTTGCATACATGGTAGGGATAGCTGGGTAGAAATAACATGTTATATTTTACCTTGAAAGCTGTGAAAGTTGTGATCATTCTTAACTGTTTCAACAAGGGTTTTAAAAGTCTTCTAGGTGTTCTACTGTAACAAGACTTACCCCTGAGGTTAGGAGAAACAGTGTTCCTCAAGTAAAGTAGATGGCAAGAGAAAAAATACTCTGAAAATAAGCTGCTCTAGGTAGTGACTTGGAAAACAAAGCTTTTAAATTTAGAAAGGGTATTCTGAAATTGACCCACTTTCTGTGGAGGGCCAGCCTACAGAGGGAAGCTGACCTCTTACATTGCAGACAGCAGGGTAGATGTTAGTGAACAGGTACAACTAAAACAGAATAATAATCTCCCTTTCTAATGCTTTGAGGAAAAATATTATGTATTTGTTAACTGTTGTATGTGGAAATGTCAGGAAAAGTGGTCTAACTTGAGCACAGCACTGAACAAAATACAAGTTTGCCTCTCTAGATGTGATCTTGACAGTCTCGCAGCTCTTTTTCCAGGTGCTGAAGCATCCTGAGCAGAGGTGGACAGGTGTCACACAAAAGCACAAGTAGGCACAGTGTACATTTCTAGGGTGTGTCTCTTCCCAGAAACCTGTCAATGCCTTTGCAGGATACAAAGTTCTGTTCCTGCTCCATGAGTACTGCCCACCAAAGAAGGTTGACCTGTTCTGTTAAGTATGTTCACATCCCCATCCACAGTTAACTCTGTTCAGCCCACTGTGAATTTAATCCACGACCTCAAGATACTACAGCACACCAAATTTCAGACTGTGAACATCTCAGTGACAGAGTTTATCTGCAAGTTGTACATGGCCTGCAAACTAAGTCACAAATTGGATTTGCTTTATTACTGTTATATCTGACAACAATGTTAAGAAAATGGAGGAAGAGACTGGAAGAAAAGTAAAATATTTTTACAAGTGGTGTTCACTTGCAGGAGGCCCCACATTGTCAGAAAACAATGGAATAATTTTTTGTTTTTAGTGGATACTTTAAAGTAGCTAACTGGAACCTTTTCATTTTGAGAGCAAACACACAATGGTAGGTGAGCAATTTTATTTTTCAGGCCTCACTTATGTTTGCCATTGTCTGTGACATGGCCAACATATGGTATGCCATAGTGGTTACCTGAATGACACTCATGTGCCTGATGGGATAGATTATTTGAGTACAGTCTGTCTGAATAATGAAATTACTTAGGAAACGAGCTTCACCAGAATGTAAAACCTACAAGCATCCATCTTGGGAACTGTCTCTTGTGGGGAGATCTGAGAGATAGCTTGAAGGTAGATAGATTCAAATTATATACTATGATTTCAGCATTTGTGGCTGAATGGTATAGCATACCTTCTCTCCTTGCTGTTATGTGGACTCACTGGCTAGCTGGCACCATCTGATCTGGTTTTGTTAATGAAAGTTGGGGTGGAGATGAAGAAGAGCTCTGAGGTTGAAATTCAACAGTTCTGCACTCAACAGCATGAGTTTTCTGTTAATAAAGTACAAAAAGAAACAGGATCAATTCACATATAATAGCAAAGGACAATGCTAATTGAGATCTATATATCTGAGTACTGTGGACTGGTAGATTATTTCTTCCACTTGTTTCTCAACTTTTTTTTTTTTTTTCTCCTGGGAGAAGAACCAGAGCTTTTCACCTGTTAGCCCTAAGCCTCAGCACAAAAGTTCTTCCTATTCTGCTGGACATTACTTGTATAAATTGCACTTTTGGATAGCTCAGAATGACCTCATCAATAGCATATTAACTGCTAAGAAATAATGCAAAGAAAATAAGTTGATTCTCACTTTTAAAGCTCTTTTTTTCATTTATGTGTCTACTTGTTAGGTAGGCTTTTGTGGATTACAAATTTCAGAACATAAAGCCTGGTTTCACTGTGTCTTCAGTACAAAAAACCAATCAAAAATAATGTATCATTAAAAGTCTTGTTTGCTTCAGGATTTCACACATTCTGAGTCACTTATCCATGTCATCAAATCTTAATAGCTATTTTGATAATATGAATCTTAATGTCACTGTATTTCTTCATTGAAAGAGTTATCAGACAAGTTTTTCATCCAGAATTATATTAGCACCATACTATTTCAAAGTTAAGTTTGAGAAAGATAATTAAATAGGAAAAATGTACTCTGGAGACTTAAAGTGCACACTGCAAAATGTCCATTATTAAATGGATATGCTTTAACCAACTCTGTCTAATGGAACTATTCTGGAACTATATTTCCTTTATCCTTGCTTTGATGCTGAGACAGGAAAGCACCACACCAATATGTCAGATATCTATGCCAGACATTCAAAGTTATCATATGTAAAATATCAGTAAGAGTTGTTAGGGTTTGTTTTTGTTTTACAATCTGACCAATGTACTGACATTTAAACACTTGACTTTAAATTTCAGTGTCCCAGTTCAACACTAAATTAGATTAATTTGATCCCACTGATTCAAACATCCCTTATCTTAAATATTTCCCCTAGTAGATTTAAAACAGTCTACTAGCAACTACATTACTATTTAAAATCACAATCAGATTGATAGCAAATGCCAAAAGTTCATTCTCACATATAGCTGAAATGGGGACAAAAATAAGCAGACCTAAAGAATTATGATCTCCATTTAGCTAATTAATTAATACAACGTAAGGTAACTTAGAAATAAGAATACCCCTGAGAGATTTTTTTTCACTGCTTTCAAGATCGTGGATACAGTACAAAGTAAAGTAATCTTTTGATGTCAGATGAGTGGAAGCGGCTTCACTGGCATATTTTTTCTGCTGTTTTGAAGTTAGCACCATGTTCTTATTTGTTCTGGCATAATGCAGTCTCCTCTGTTTTTATTTAACCAAAAAAGCACTCTTAAAGCCACAGTACATTAATATTCATGTTAAATATTAGTGAGAACATAGTAAAGTGCTGGTAAAAGATAACTGTTAGAAATTAAATTACTAATAGGTAGTGCTATAGTTGGACCCATCCAAGAAGAGCTGGCATGAATGAAGCTTGCATTTCCTAGTCTTGCTCACCTGTGTTGTGCAGAACACAGGAGCACCATTTCAGCTTAATGTAGTGTTGGAAACACGAAAACATTTTAAACTTGGGCTTTAACCAACACTTTTATTTGTGCTAATTATATTTCAAACTTCTACCTCAAGCTCCTGCCCCTCCACATTGTGCCATTCTCATGAATAGCATGTTCAGTGATACACAGATGCAGTCATACAACCCTCCTATCTGAAGAGATAGAGGAGGTTAATTTACATATTTATTAAACATTTTAAGTAGAAGCACGTACTGCAGTGCCATGATGAATTGTGAAGAGGGGTTCCAGCAGCAGGTCTGCTTGCTGCACTGGAAAACACACAACAGTCTGGGTGTTGACATACGTGTGACCAAAGGTGGGGAAATGACACAGTGGGCATTTAAGACAATAGCAAGTTGAGAAATAATGGCACTTGTCAGTGCAGCTGTGCTCTGCGGGGCACAGAGAACATCCCTGATCTCCCATTCTCTGCTGGGAATGCAGTGGGGACCACACACATGGCTGGCTAGGAAGGACACTCATCATGCATGAGCCGCTACCCAGACAGCCTAGCAGTAATGAGGGACTCCAGAGGGAATCTGGTCCAGTTCTCACTTAGAATGAGAATGTTGCTCAAAAGTGTAAAATGGAAATGCTCATTACAAAAAGAATCAAATGCTGAGAGTTTATTGTTGAAACCATGGGAGAAGACTAAAATCAGACTGGTCTCACACCTGCTAATCAGAACTTATTTCCCATGCAAAGATTTCTGTCTGGTGATACTGAAAGAGCTACTTGCGATAGTCACATCTTGACATCACACAGATGGGGGTGATAAAAATGACTGTAACACTAAAAGCAGCTCATTTCTAAGTCTGCACCACTTCACCACTCAAATACTTCACAGAAACCTTTCAGCATGCTCAGTGACAAACATAAACCCTTCACCTACCCTGCTGGATTCAATCCATTCTTGCCCTTGTGTTATTCCAGTGTATCTCCAGAGCCTGACTTCCCATCTCAGATGGCTTTAGGTACAATTATTTAAGACAGCACCACCCAGGCTTTCCACTTGAATGTGACTGCTCCAGCAGGAGAGGTAATAGGGCAAAGAGAGCAAATATATGGAAGCTCTTCAGGCCGGGCTGTCCTCCCCTCCTAGCCCTCACCACCACCATGAAGATCCATTCCTGACACACATTTGCTTCTGCTGTGACTACCACTGACCAGAGAGCAAGAAAGACTTGGGAGCTGCAACACCTACTCCTATTGCAGAGATTGCCCAGCAAGCTCAGGAGTCCAGACTGTGGAAGATCAGCCCTGCCCAGTTATTTGCAGCAGTCATTTATCACAATTGGGCCCTGACCTGTCTTTCCTGTCCCTTTGTGGTAGGTTAGGGCTCCTAGAGCAGGAAGGGAAGGGATAAATGCAGACAGTAATGTTTCTAGTCAAAAGCAAGATGCCATAAAGCTACTCTACAGGAGTCTTTAGTAATCCTGATCTTTATACGTTAAAAAAAAAAAGCATTGCTTCTCTATTGTAGAGCAGACATGATAATGGGAAATATGTATGGGCCTTACCCTATAATTAGGGTGCATTCAGAAGTGTCAAAGACTTTCCAGGCAGGCAAATGTAAAGCACAGTGACTCATTACTAAAGGGTGTGACTGCTCCCAGGGATTTGTACGATTTCCTTTAAATGCTGATTGGATCCTTCCTCTTCCATGGGATGTCAGAAAGCAGAATTTGAAGACTCTGTTGGGGACCAATCCGTCAAACTGCTAATTAGCCAGATAAAGCTGTTTGTGCCAAGTCACCAGCCCTAAAGGTGATGAAAATTATTTTACACACCTTGCCACTGGGAAATAGATTAGCCCAACTAGCAGTAAGGGGCTGCCCAGGATGCTTTGGTTTTTAATAGCACCCTCAGGATTTACAATTAGTCATGTACATTTTAATATTTCTATTTTTTAAAAAATATCAGTCACTTTATGAATAACGCCTGTCCCATGTGTATATGTCTGTCTGACCTCAACTTGGTCAAGTGAGTTTGACCCTATCTTTCTGCCTTCTGGCTGGCCAATGAGGATACTGGCTCTGTTACTACCAGCCTATTAACCTTCTACTTTCGCTCAAACTTTGGTATTTTGGATCCAAAGGTTTTATGGAGCCAAAGGTTTCCAGTCTAAGCAGTCTGCAGATAGCACTAAGATATATGCTTGTGTATACAGTTATAGATAATTTAATCTGGGATGGTTTTAATAATAAATATATAATAATTTAATGGGGCGGAATATCTCTATTTGTAACAGGGAAATGAGAAATTTAGTAGCCCTTCAACATTATTAATGGAAGCAGCTATTACTTTCATAGCAGAATACCATACACCAAGAATGGCAGCATTATTTTACTACAACCTGTGCACAGAAAAGGGACGATTCTCACAGTAAAACTTTTCTGAGAATGCTGATCTGACAGGGTTACATTAGTAGAGCCAGGTTTGCCCTAATTTACAATTTATAATTTATACACTATACTGTCAAATATACACCACAAACACGCTTTGCTAGAGGTAAAAGTCTGATGGTATTTGCATTTTATTCTGTTATAATCAAACATATTGTATTAAAATTGGGATTGTGTTAAAGTAAGCTGAAACTGCCCATACATATATCAAGGATATCTTTTCAGTTAAAATTTCAAGGAAAATAATTATTTTCATGACATTTGCAGATGAATACTCACTGAAATAATTCTTATTTATAGAGAGAAGTATACCTATGAAGTATGAGTTCCTATTTTCCGAAAGACAGACCAATCCCACCTGAATTGTCTTTGTTTATTTTTTCTCATTTTTCTTACAGCTTTACAAGTAAAAGGAAAATTATAGAGCTTAAAGACTGGCTAATACAACTTGCTTCCAACAAAAATAGTATGGATTTTTTTAAAGCATTGGTACTCATTTGACTTGCACAGACACCGGATTAATAGGAATGACTACAGGAATTCCAAAGGGACCATTATGGGTTGGGGGTTTTTTTGCATCAATAATCCACACACAAGGAAAGAATTTACACAAAAGAATACAAAGTCTCTATGAAGTTAAAGAAATAAAAACATTTCTACATGATTTTGTGCTTCATAACCATGGATTTACCTGTTATGTATTTTAAGTGCTTAATGATAATCTGCCCATTAAAAACTAGCACCCAATTAACCATTCAGTCTTTTAGCGTGTAAAAAAACAACTGCCAAATACAAAATATACCATACAGTAGAACTTACTGCCTACTTCATGGTATTACAATGAAGACTGAATATCCGTAGAGCTTTAACGTATGTTAAGTATTGTCCTGTTTTCACTGGGACAGCATCACATGCCATGGTCTACTGGCCTGCAGCAGTTTGGAGTCAGCCAGGGGAGCTGCCCCAAGCTGGCTCACGGGTGTATCCCAGCACAAAACATCATGCTCAGGATAAAGGGGAAAGTTTGCTGAGAAGAGAGAGTCTCCTGCTCGGGCTGCTTCTGACCCTGCTCCTGAGGACTGCTTTCCTGTTTATAAGGACCACTGTGCATTTACCAGGCCGAGTATAATTTTGTTTATATTGGTTATATTATTAGTTTTGTTGTTTCGTCAAATCTGTTTTCATTTCAACCTGTGAGTCTCCTCTCCTTTTCCTGATCCTCTTTTTGGCTTGGGAGAGGTTACAAAGCAACTGCTATAGTTTATCCCTGGATACAGACTAAACGCAGAGAAGAATTTTTCCATGGATTTAGATACAACAGTGCTCAACATAATAAAGAGCCCTGGGTAAGTAGTAACTGCTGTGTTAAAATACAGCTAGTAAAATTCTCCTCCTGGCTTTACTCAAACACATAAGGACCCAGAGAAAAGAAAGATACCCTGAGAACTCCTGAAACTCAGGATGCTTAGATGCTTTGTGAAAGTCTATGTTAGAGCTGTCTCAGGACTACTGCTGAGCTACAACAGCCTCCAAAAAGTCATTCTTCAAACAAGAACTGAAGCACAGCAGTGTTCTGGCTCTTGCCTTTACTCTTCCCCCCACCCTGCTCCCCATCCTTCCTCTGCCGTATTCCCATGCCAGGATTTGTAAGGTGGCAGTACAAAACCAACAGATGGACTAAACACCAGCTGACACAGGGACTGGGAGGTTGTTTCCTAATGGTTTGTTTCCTGTCCACTGCCATGCTTACTTTAGACGAAAAAATTACCTCTGTTGTCCTTGAAATTCTTGAGTATATAATTTATTTGAAACATAGCAGGAATATTGTTTTTAGGGACTTACTTTTCATTCATAAATCCAAATTAACCTATAGCATCACAAGGTAAAAATAATCCTACTTACAGTAGTGATTTTAAGTTTAAGGCACAACAGGATGAGCTGCAATTACTGGCTCTGTAGCAGGTTTCCTGCACTGGCTTGTGTAAATCACTACTCTCTTCCCAGCCCCAGGTTTTTGCCTAATCTGTTTTCCTAGCTCTCCATTAAAATTGTTAGTTATCATCTCAGGAAAAGACACACTGGATATTTGTACAGGATCTACCTTACAAGGAGCACTAGTTGGTACTATGACACTAATTACTAATAAAAACACAATCTAAATTTTACTCCAACTATTAAAAAAAAAAAAGTGAGTTCATTTCCTGGTTCTGCAGTTTGTGTCCATCTACTGTGGTGTTGCAGCAGAGCTCCAACAGGTTCTTTAACAACACAGCCTGGTACAGGATCACACATAGAACAGAAAGTTGCATTGCGAGGTGGAGAAATGCTTACTGTCAGGAAACAATGATTTTGTGATAAAGAAGATGGGAGTATACAACTGTAAATGTTAAGTAATATTTTCAACTGAGCTGCTCTTAGTCGTGAAAAATGTATGCTGGCCTTATTTTACCATCTGTACACCCTTAAAAGGGTAGGGGCAAGGAGATCAAGCAATGATTTTTCCAATCCTTGTGGTTTTCTTGAGAAAATTGGAAAATGCCTTTTACCCTGGTTCTAGTGCCAGGTATTGAGTTGTTTGCTATCACAGAATTTCATGTCAGATGGAGGAGACTGAACTGTGAATTCCTAAACGTAGAAAAATATTTTCAGATGTCTGTGCAGCCCAAAGCAGCTGTTAAATCTCCACATGCTGGCAGCAACTTTGTACCTGTGCTCTGACAGAACAGGGATGGAGCCATACCCAAAAAGACACTAGGCTTCTGCAAATATGAACCATCAATCACCTTTGGGAGCAGGGCTTCTTAAAAAAAGCCACAAACAAACCAACTAACCAAAGATCACAAACAAAACCAAAACAAAATGAAACAAAAAGCAAACCCAACCATAAACAACAACAGCTGCTGATTAGGAAAAAAACATAGGCCTCACCCATGCCTGAGTACCCAGGACTTGTCTGAATGGTCCTTAGGAAGACTCTGCACTTCACAATACCAGCTGCACTTTGACAGTTCAAGTACCCAAAAAACTGGCAGAGAAAAAACATTCATGGTGGGTACATCAGTTAAAATTACACTGATGTCAAACACAAGGGATATGAAAAGCTGGAGAGATTGTGATATGTAGCTTTGTAACAATGGCCATTAAAATGGGCATTGTTCCCTTTCCTTCAGATTGTACTGCACCTCTCAGCACTCTGCTTTCTCTGTGGCTGACAACACAGCAAACATACCCAAGGAAAATACAATCTCATAAGAAGAAAGTGTCATCCCTTGAGACCTGATTTCAAATGAATGCATATTCATTCAAATAAGCATCTGTTATATCCACACATTGCTGTAGTAAATCTGTTTTAATAAGGTACAAAAGGCTGAAAAAACCCAAACCAAAACAAAAAAAAAAACAACCTAGGCTGGCTTTTCAATTAGTCTCTGTTAAATGGGTTTCTTTTATTTTCAGTTTGTATCGTGAAAGCCACAGAAGCCACACAACATGTTGTAGCTGACATGGTGTGCAACCCTTGACCAATCTATTTACTTTCATTCTGTAGATGCACACTGTTCTAGTACTCTTTTTTTTTAATGCCTGTGTAAATTTTCACCTGAAATAAAAAAAAAACAACCAAAACAAACTAAACACTTAATCATGACTTTCAAAGCTCCAGCAAGCCTCATCTTGAGTATCATCAACAGAATGGGGGGGAAGGGGGAGCAAGTTCTCAGTGCTGACTGATAGATTTTTTGATATTGCTATGCTTCCCTTTCACTAATTATGCCCAGATTGCTCATCATGCCAGATACTGTTTATGCTAGGAATTTTCTACAGCATACCTCAGGGGCAAATTGCCTGTAGTGGTGATGTGGGAATTCTCTATAGCCTACTTTAACAAACAAACCTCCAGTATTCCTCTGCAACACATCATTCAACTCTGTTGTCAAATCTTCAGCATACTTTTCAACTGAGCTAACTTCATCTATCCAGGGAAGGGTACTCCCTGACACACCGATTGTTTATTCCCTCTAAAGCACAATATATGCTCCCTGACCCCTTGACACTGCACAAGCTAAGAGAACACAGCAGTTACTGATAGCAAAAGCCCTTGAGTAAGAGTCATGAAGGCAAAAGGCCTCATGCTGGACAGCAACACAAGCTTGAGATTTCATGTAAATTGCACTAACATTTGCAGTAACTGTTAAATCCTTTTCTGCTGGAGCCAGTTATCCACAACCTCATCTGCTTTTCACAGATAGAACAAATCTTCTTTTACAAGTAAATTTTATTGCCAATATGATCAGGCTCTAAGTTTGGAATATTTATGTCATTTCAATTGGCAGATTGGTTTTACCATGCGACATACTCTAGGTGTACAGTGTGAAAAGCTGTAGTACACACCAGAACAGCATATTGACAGGCCAGAAAGTCAACTGAATCTCCAGCCTATACCAACTTCCTGTGCCACCTACCGCAACCGCTATCGATTATCCTCTTTGTAAAACATTGAGAATTCGGCATGCAGGCTGCTCCCAAACCACCTCCCAGGTCTGTTTCTAATCCTGAATCCTCCTGTTGGGAATGGTGAGGCTACAGGGTGACCTTCCTTGCAGCAGTGGGGGTGCAGCACTGTTTACCATACAGACTCTCCCAACACATTGCATCTCCTCAGGCCCTTGCAGGGTGTGGATGATGGGACAACAGGGCCAACGCTCTGTGACAGGGGCTCCCACAGACACACCATGCAAGACACCAGTGTTTCTTCAGTTCCCATATATGAAAACATGACAAGAACATGGATTTTTATTTTTAAGGCAATACACAAGGAAGGTAATAGCAGAGCAAGAAGACATCGACAGTCCCATTGTCATGTCGGAGGCCAGCGCCTATCCCTACCCTGACACGGAGCGGAAGGGTGCAGGTGAGGTGTGAAGTGGGAGGCCAGGGCGTCTGAGGAGGCCTGGGCTCGTGGAGGCTCCACGGTCCCCACCAGGGTGCAGCCGTCGGTGGGCATCGGCCTAGCGAAGCTGGCGGTGCTGCCCCACAGGCGCAGCTGGCCTGGAGACACAGCCCGTCGGGACACGGGCTCAGCCGGTGGCGGCTGGAGGCCGAGGGCCCGGCCGGG
>JANHGL010010918.1:0-84290 GCA_024611195.1 Ceyx melanurus | reverse complement strand
ACCCAACTGACCACAGGGACATTTCATGCTTTATAATGTTATGGTCAGAGATAAAAGCTCAGGAAAAGGAGGAGGAGGAGGCAGGGATATTTGTGGTTATGGCCTTTTGTCTTCTCATATAACTGTTACACATGCTGAGGCATGACTTTCCAGGAACTGGATAAACATCTGTCTGACATTGGTAAGCAGTGAATGGATGAATGAATGAATGCCCTGTTTTGCTTCATTTGCATGCCCAGCTTTGCTTCACCAACTAAATTGTCTTATCTTGAGTAGACCCTTCTTGGTTTTGCTCTTCTGATTCTTTCCCCAGTCCTGCTGAGCCAGGAGTGAACATGTAACCAGATGGGGTCAGGACCAACCCACCATAAGAAGACAGAAGGAGACAAAAATAAGCCTCTTTGTATTGACTGATAAAAGGAGGCAAATCCCAAGATTGGAAAGGGCAGGTGACAGCTCACATTAAAAGCAGGCCCTGTTCTGTGAGTAGCATCAAAAGTGATTTCCACCACATTTTTCTATGACTGGACAGCATCTGAGCTTAAATTAGTCTCCTATCACATGGGATTTTATAACCTTGTAATTTTCCATTTTAGAAGTGCTAGATTTATTTCTGTATTTTGTAAAGGATATAATTAATTTTTAATGCAATATCCTTTTGGCAATGTTTTTAACAGCTTTTTTAATACTGTAAAAAAGCCCTCTATGGTCAGATATTTCCTCAGCAAAGGAAAGATTAGGCTTATTGTTCACCTAATGAATATATACATAAAACTCTGCATGTCTGTAAAATCAAGTTCTACCAAAAGATCACGTTTTAAAACATTTGGCTTTTCTCCCTATTGACCCAAAGAAAATCCTTTAGGAACTGTCATCCTACTGTGATATCCTTAGGTGATAACATGTAAGTAATTCTGGTTATTTTAGTATTAAAAGAACAGCTCCCATATCAGCTGCTTGCATAGAAGTTTTTGCACAAAAGACATTTGTAATCTGCAGAACCCAATTATTATTTCCAAGCATTGAGGATAGCAAGGCAAGGAAACACTTCTGAGTGATAAAGGACATGAGTGACACAGATGTCTGTGGGCAGAGGCAGCCCCTTATGGCCATTTCTCTGAGGCCCCTCACTCCCTCACGGCCACTTGGAGCATAGGGAATGGAGAAGAGAACTGGAACAGGGGAGAAGAAGGCACCAGACACTTAAAACACTAAAAACAAAACCAAAACCTTGACTTTAGATTGTATTTTCTAGATTGGACAACTGTGTTTATATTGTAGGCCCCTTCTTCATGTGTATGGATGCATATGAGTTATACATACACATAAAGCCTTCTGTTCACCCTGCCATTTACTTCAAGGAGATACCAGCCTGAAAAGTGCTCTGTGACTGATAAATAAATTCTTCAGAGCCTCTGTCATTTGGAATATAAGTGCCCTAATGTAGCTGCACTTACTCTAAAATGGCAGGAAGGAGATCTTGAAATAGTAAGAGAGTACGCACCAATTTGTCAGTCTTTCAGAGCACTGTGTGCACAGCAGCAGCCAGCCAGGGGAAGGGAAATGCTTTCTGTAACTTCACAGTTATTTCTTTAAAGTTAGCCTAATAAAACCTCAATGGAAAGTGAAAAATGTCATAAAGGCCTTGTTGTATTTGACAGAGACTACAGATGGGAGCATAAGTCAACAGCTTAAAACTTCCTTGCTTCCTGACGCCAGATTAGATGCTTCTGCCCAATTTCTTTAAGAGCTGACTACACTGCAGCAATAAACTTCACCAGCTGGATAGGGAGAAAATGGAGAATTCCTTCTGCACCAAAAATACAAATGAGCACAGTTTTGTCACAGAGGCAACGCAGGAGGGAGGAACACAAACATTCATTCTTTGTATTTCTATGTATCTAAATATATCACAGCTTTCCTACAAAAATCCCTCATAGAGAGATTCTGTTTATTAATTACAGTAGCAAGGAGCACAGTAAAAAAAATACTGGCTGAAGGCTGCCATCTGCTGCTTAGTGTAATGAAAAGCCACTTGCAAGCAGATTTTACCACATTAGGTTGCCACTGTAAGCAGCAAATCCTCTCCCATCACAGGCTGGGGTCATCCCATTCTCACCAGTGGCAACTGATGAAGTTTCTGGAAACCAGTGGGTTTTCTGAACCTGAATGATTGTTTTCCAGAACTTTTTTTTTTTTAAAGACACTGCTTTGCACTGATATTGTTTCTCAGTACTAGTTTAAAACGAGTATGCTTTGATGCTTACTGTCAATTTATGAGCCTCTCGGCCACACAAATACACACATACATGTGTAATCCCCATGGAAGCAAAGCCTAATTTTTGTGGAACTTCGTGTCATGTGTATAACTTGCATATTTGCTTTTTTTAGTAGAATTCTAGATTTATATTTATCAGATGGCAAGCCCTGAAGGTTCTCCATCTGTTTTCCTAGGCTCTTAACTTCATTTAAAGACTTATTACAGCTCACAATACAAATATTTTATTGAGTTCAAGTGCAGCATGCAAGTTTGATTAACCTGTTCGGAGGAGATGATAGTGGTTCTCTTATTTAACTGGCATTTTTGTTAACATGTGTGCAAACATGTATGCAAACAAGTGGTCATAGAAAGTTCTAAAAATAAAAGCCATGCTTGTGTGAATGCTTGTGGCATTTTTTCCATTGGCTTCAATGAGTTTAGGATTTCTTAGTCTTAGGATATCTTGGTACATAAAATACCAAGCCCACAACAAGCTCCACATGTACAGACTCTCAGAATACAGATCACAGAATCACAGAATGTTAGGAGTTGAAGGGACCTAGAAGATCATCTAGTTCAACTCCCCTGCCAGAGCAGGGTCACCTAGACCAGGTAACCCAGGAATGCATCCAGGTGGGTCTTGAATGTCTCCAGAGAAGGAGACTCCACAACCTCCCTGGGCAGCCCCTGCCAGGCTCTGCCACCCTCACTGGGAAAAACTTTTTCCATGTGTTTACCCTAAACCTCTTGTACTCCAACTTATTTACATTGCCTCTTGTCCTGTCATTGGATGACATTGAGAAGAGTCTGGCTCCGTCCTCCCTACTGTAACTGCATGCCTACTGGACCAACAACACAGTAGAATATTGCCATTTTGGGCATCACACTCATAATGCTGTAATCAACAGCATATTGTCAAGATTAAGAGATCTTATAGTCACTTTTATGTTCTCTACAGCCCTTTGCAGAATGGATAGAATATATTTCTTTATAATGTGAAAGGTTCTATCTTTGCTTGTGCAAAACTTTCTTTGCTTGCGATTAAGCCACAAGTATCTCTCAGTTCACGTGCAGAAAGAAAAAGCAGAGCCCTCCCTAGCCTGCCTTGTTGGCACAGGAAAAGGAGGGGGGGGAAACCAAAAAACAAACACCAAACAAACCATCCAATTGAAGTTGCTGCTGTCTGTTCCCCATCAATATGGTGTCCACTCGGCACAAGAACAATAAGTCCTCCGGCAACTAGCAGATAAGCAACAAGCACCCCCTTGCCTGCTTTTGTTCTTCAGGTGCCTCTGAAAAATAGATATGAGGCCCTCCTGGAAGACAGTCAGTCTTCTTATAACCAGTTGGAGAGTGGGGGAATGGTGGAGGATTTTTATCTTTCAAGAATGAGGTTGCAAATGATAGTATCCATTCTCTTTTGTCAACTCTGGCAGTTAAAATGCTATCAGGATAAACAAAATGGATCCTCAGTTACACAGCAGTATTGTATGCAAAAATGTACTAACATAAGACTGTTATTATAAACCAATTCCTCTATTAAATATATAGCTTTATATGTATTTTTATTAGTGAAGAGTTTTTATCGCAGTTAATGCAAATGCTAAGGAAAATCATAGAATCATAGAATGATTTGGCTGGAAGAGACCTTCAAGATCATCAAGTCCAGTCATCAACCAATAGATCTGTCTTCACAACAAATCAAATCCTAGTGCTAATTTGAATGACCTCAGCATCTTCAGACTGTTAACTGAGTACTGACAGTCAATGGATTCATCTATTAGGTCCTAGGATATATGGCATAGTTTGTATTTCCTCTGAAAACTCTATTGGTGACATTCTGATTAGGTTGAAAGTTTATTTTAAGATGATCTCTGTTGGAAAGACTCATAGATTACAGAAATAACAGAGATTTGTTTTTTTCATTTCACCTCCTAGAATGCAAAATTAAGGGTTATAATTTAAAATCAGTTGCCAATTGGGAATAACATGAAACCATGTATCAATGTCTGTAATTGGCACATGTAATGGCAGCTCCATGAATAATGCATGAGAAATAGTGATTGCTAATTGTATTTGGAGACTCTTAAAAGTAGCTCTGAATTCATTTAGTCTGAAATTGGAGGAAAGCATTCAAGTTTATGGAGCAAGAAGTACTACCTTTTTAAGAATATAGATTCAAAGGGCATTAAGAGTGCTTTCTGCCAGTCTGTATCTGTAAAAGAATTGTTAACTTCTCTGGAAAAATTACTCTAAATTTGGGGTATTCTTCATTGAAGAAATAGTATAGTAAAGACAAATACTTATTTCAGGCAGAAATGTCTTTATTTCAGAACTTTGGAGTTCTGTCTTGGTGGAGGGCTGTCTTCTCAAGTAGCTATGTCTAACAAATGCATATTATTTTTATTAGACATTTCTGTGTATATGTAGAAACAGGTGACACCAGAACCATCATTTTTCATTTACTGTAAGCCTTTCAAATTTTCATGCTTTTCAGCCCTGTAAAAATGACTCCATTGTTCAATGGACAAGTGATCTCTTTGCTTTTAAAGTCAACAGTTCTTAGTTGTGGAAAAATAAAAAAACAAACCAAAACATAGAGGTGTAAGCATCTGGGCAGAACATAAGAAAACTAGTGATTTTCCAAGCTTTCCATCGTGTCCTTCTATGTGAGCAAAGTTTCTGACAGCAAACACTAATTTGAGCTCCTGAGGAAGAGGATCTTCTCCATAAATCATGATGGCAAGAGTAAAAGGAAAGCAACTCATTCCTTTGATGCTTTGCCATGAACAGCTGCTGGTCTGGGGGTTTATAAGCATAACCTTCTCCAAACATACTGAGTTGCAGCTTCCCAGCTTTAACATTAGGAGAACTGTTGAGCATCACTGTGTTAAGATGCTGTTCTCATACCCTTGGCATGTGGTAACTTACCTGATTTAAGGGATGGGAGCATGTTTGATGTGATATTTTGAATGGCTGTGTGCTTATCCACTTCCTTACTTTTCTGATGCCCTTTGTCACAGGTCACATCTTCTTATCCTGAGTTTACTTCTCTAGTGCTGTATATCTCTTCCACACACTGCAGTTCCCTTGGCTGGGAGAAAACAAGCTGTCAGCACTGCCCTGGGAAGGCTGTTGCCAGGGCAGAGGCATGTCTGCTTCTCTTTATGATGAAGAACCAAGACAACATTTTATGTGTGTTTACTGTATTAAGAGCAAGGCGAGACAGCTACTTTGAAAAGTGGAATGAGAAAGGAGAATTCTGGAGATATATGACAGGATTAACATGGTGGATAAAGGCCACAGGTGTGGAATGTATGTGGTAAAAAGTAGGCATGATCTGATTTTACGACAGAAACAAATACCTTGATATTTAACTGAGAGGAAAAAAAAAAAGCAAAGAACAAGATAAAAAGCAGCAAAATACAAGAACTGGAGCTTCAGCATTACTACCATGATATTTTGTCAGAAGCAAAGTGGTAAATAAAGGAACTGGCAGATTCTCATGGGTATTGAATACAAAGATTTCTCACTGCTAAGTCTTTCTAGGAGTAGAACAAGCACTAAGGCACTTCAAAGGCAGCATAACAGAGAAGAACAAGACATGGATATTAATGTAAGGCAACAAATACATGGTTTCAAAAAGGAATGTCAGACAGATCATTTCAAGGTAGGGAGAAGAAAAAAAGAAAAAATCAATAAATAAATGAGGAAAAAAAACCAAAACCTCCACAAACCCAAAACCACCAAGCAGTGCTTTTAGGTAAATTGGCTTTCAATGCTGACCTTTTCCAACTGTCCCCATACTAAATAGTCATGCTCTTAACTTCTATCACTTTGCTGACTGCTTGAAAGCACTCTTTGGCCTCTCTTGACATTCACACTTCTCACAGTTCATGCAAAACATATTTACTTGTCTATCTATCTATACATATACAAACATGCATGGATAAAAAGAGTTAACATCCCTACCCTTTAGTCTGACCCTTCTTAACTCTGAATTCTGTTACTCTCATCTGCCACTTTCAGTTCATGTCATTTGTCTTTCTTTTCACTCTCATTCATCATGCTAACATCTTTTTCCTGTTCCTCTACACCTTCTCCATCAGGGATGACCAATCAGTGATGATGTCTCAGCTAGATCAATCTTTGCAACCAGGATCCTCTACACATTGATATATCCTCTTGAGAACAACACCAACTAAACACAGTATGGAGGAAAAGGGAACAAAAGTTGGAAAATTTAGGGGTTTGGTGGGTTTGTTTTGTTTTTGTTTTGCTTTGTTTAATCACATTCTTCTTTCTGATTCTTTTTTGTGTGTAGATAGAAAGCACTTTTGGCTGGAGGGATAGCAAACTTTTTTGTATGTCAGCTGTCACTTTCACAAAGGCTTTGTAAGCAAATTGCAATAGAGACAATATACAGTTTGGCCCAGAAAACTGATGAAGTGTAGAAGATGTGAATTTCACCACAGTATTTAAAATAATAAAAGGGATGAACTTAATTCTCACCAAGAGAGAAGATGATCAGACTGGTCTACAGAAATATATTAAAGGGCATCAGGAGAGGTTCTGAGATCAATAGACATTTAAAGGGTAGCCACTGGGTAAGTGTTTTTGGAAAAGAAAAAAACATTAAGATGGTACTGGAAAGCTGACTGTTGCTTAAATGAGAACAGCACAAAAAAACAGCCCTCCAAAAACAGGGTCCACATGCTTCTCAAACCTTGAAATTATTTGCTCAAGTCACCGGGAGTTTTGGCTGTAAGCACATTTTTAGCTGTTAAGCAGACAGCTGAGAACCATTTCCTTTACTTATTTACAAAACTGGAAAAAAAAGGATTTTCTTTTCTAACTTACTCTGTAACAGTATAATTAGTCAAGCAAACAGTGACACAAAGAATGTACAAAAATGCAAGTTGGGCAGTAGTATTTGACCCCTTCATTGCTTACAAAATATGCTTATTTTGTCTTCATATGTACTAGCTCATTAAAACTGTATTTTTCCTGAAGCAATATAATTGTACCAGTATGGAAATTCCAGGCTGATCTTTCAGCCCTGCTGTAGTCATGACCTAACTATTCCATTAACGTAGAAAAAAAGTGTCTCAGAGACTGTGTCTGCAAATGCACCAGCAGAAGAGTTTTGTTTTTTATAGATGCTGCCAGAAAACATACTGGGATACTGCATTTGCTGGATAAAAAAGATGATGTTTCAATGAGAGAGGCTTATGAAAGTCATCCCAGAAAAAGAATAAAGGAAGGCTGCATCTGGAACAAGCATGAAGCAAGAGCAGCCACCTGAGTGTGAACTGAAACTACATAAAAGTGATGAAAAAATAAATTCTGATCCTTTGAAATAACTCCAGTCAGCTTGAAATAAGCCAGACTGCTACTCCAGTAATAATATTCCTAAACAGTTACTGTTCCAACTAGGAAAGCAATCAGACTTTCTTTCTTGTCCCTGATGAAAACATATATACTGATTCCCCTTAATCTATCACAATGTCCTCTTCTGAGCCACAGCAATTCATCCTTGAGGATTAAATTCTCCCAATAAAACACCATTTAATAAATATATCCTTTGGTGTTAGAGTACATTGCCCATGAATTTTTCAAACAGTGAGGATGAATATTTAAGAGAATTCCATATAGAAACAATTCTAACAGTTGGCCAAGGTCTACAAGACGTTTTCTCCTCTGAAACAGTGCTTAGAAATAATGTGTTTTAACTTGTTAATGTGATCTTACCTTTATGAAGGAAGATCATAAATATAGAAAAATTTGGCTTACAAATCTATGTTACAATAATAATAATTTTTTTCTACAAATATACTGCAAAGTTCAAGGAAAGATGCTGTCTGGTGATGTGCTGTGACTTCTGCTGAGAATTTGTCTGAAGACTCCACGTTGCTTCATTTCACAGGCAAAACATTCCTCAGTAATACATGTATGTGTCTTGGTAATGTGATTAAGTAATAGCCTAGAGATGAGTTGCAGGACTTTCTCCAGATCAGAAGTAAGGCCATTACTACATATTCATCCTCAATCTGTTAATAAAATTATTACAAGCCTCTGAAGAGTCCCCTTCAACAGATCACTACCATTGAACAACACTAAAAAGCAGTCATGTGAAGAATTTTAATGACCAATATCAAAATTATTAAAGACTAAAATACATGCAATTTCTCTATGCTCACCAAACATTTCTAAACTCATTGAATAGCCTTTCAGATTCCTTTGATACCACTATATTTCTGATTCTTTTGCTCCCAGCTGAGATTGGTATAGTGGAGACTCCTGAGCTGTTTTGTTTAAATAACTGAAGAAATATTCATTTTTGGGAAATATGAGGTTGGAGTTGAATTTGCCAACAGCATAATCCAGACTTTGCTACTGTTGCAATGATCCACCTCTCTAAAGAAATTCCAGAAGATTAAAAG
Organism: Ceyx melanurus; assembly: GCA_024611195.1. Lineage (NCBI taxonomy): Eukaryota > Metazoa > Chordata > Aves > Coraciiformes > Alcedinidae > Ceyx > Ceyx melanurus. The sequence continues at coordinate 75,587 of JANHGL010010918.1, read as the reverse complement.
TTTTTACCTATGATGTTTTTCACCAATCTGTTTCCAAGCTGGAGACCTTTTGACTGTGACAATACACGTGCAGTCGGCATCTCCCAGTATCACAAATACCTGGCAAGTTGCATGAAGCTTTGGACAGTCAGTGTAGATTGTACAGCAATTTTCAGAATAAGACTAAAAAAACCAACAAAAAAACAGGAAAAATAAATCATGCTTACTAAAAAATCCAAAAAAATAAAATAAATTTTATGAGATGACAGATGCTGTCATAGACAAAATTCATACCTCCCTGTAAGACCTGGGAGGAATGATGATTGTGGTCCTTCAAGCAGTTCAGTGTGACCATTTTAAGGAGTTCAGGGTGCAGAAAACAACTGAGTATTGGACTATTATTTCAGGATGATCTGCATATAGTGCATCCAGCTACTGTTTTTTTCAGTTAAAACCTCTCATGCTCTCTCCTTTAAATATTGTTTGTCTTTTTGACTCAGACCTGTTTCAGACCCAGTGTCAGCAAGCTGTCAAACCCAGCTAGCCAGGAAGATATCTTAAAGAAATTCTAATCATTAATGAACATTCTTTTTTTTTGTGAGTTTGCTGTACATTTTTTGTGTGGTTTCTCCAGAACAGAGGGGGGAAAAAAGTGCATGAAATCTTCAATGGTTTGTCTGTTGAAACAAAGGGCACTCTTTAAATAGCTTTACAGTACCTGTTTCATTTCAGCCTTTACCTATTTTTTTCTTTTTTCTTTTTTTTTTTCCACTCAGCAAGAGGTTTATAGCTTACTGACAAATACAGAGAAAGAAAAGAAAACAGAAAGGTGTCAGTTGTATCCCTGGAGCTCTGATAACCATAAAAGGGCTTCCCATTTATCTGGTTCTATTTTGGATCATTGAATCAAATCCACCTTTCATATGTTGAATTGTTACTGTAGAGTTTGAAGCTATTATGTGGGAGGCTCATTAGAGCTCCTATAATGTGTGAGAAGCAACTATTCCAGTGCAATTTCAGGGGGAGGAAAATGGGTTAAAGCTCAGCAGGCCCTGGAAATGACTCTTTCACTGGAGCAGGATGCTGGATTGTGAAAGGTGGAGAGACATCCAACTCCATAAAACTTAAAATAATGACCAAGGACCCACAGCCTTTCACCATGGGAGAGTGCTGCCAATCAGGGTATCCAGATGTGAGGTCCTTGGACCTGCAGGGAGCCCAGCAGAGATGTGTGACACTCTCACTGCTCATGGGTGCCAGATTCCCCAGTCAGGGGTCATTCTGCCTTCCCAAGGCAGTGGGTCACAGCATCTCATGGCTCCAGCTGAGCTCACGGCTCCTGCACATTGAAGGAGCAGCATTTTCCACACAGCTTCTGCATGTGCTTTTCCTCCTTCCTTGGAAGTAGTGAGCATATCTTAGAACAGAAAGAAACCTTAGGGCACAGCATACCTCTGTTCTCCCACCTTGAGGATTATTCTTACATGTATCTACAAATAGGTAAACTGTAAATGAAGATAAGAGACTAATTTACCTGCCTCAGCTCAGTGCGAACTCTGAACAGTCCTCCTGACCTCCTGACTCTGCTCTAAAGCTGTCACCACAGCTATGAACAACTCAGACTTGAAAATACAAGGGCTGTGGGTGACATCTTACTGTGAAAACAGAAGGTATCAAATATAATATATATAATATCAAATCACTACATTGTAATACTAAAAAAAAAATAATTGAATGGATGATAAATCATAAATCCAGTTCTGCAAAGTAATGGACCTGACCCAACAAAAGCCAAAATGGCATTTTGCAGTAATCTGGGTAGCCAGTGTAACTGTTCATAAAGATGGCTAGATGTGCATTTATCTGTCCAAAGATCACTTGATGCATAGCCACCAAAGGTTTCATCCTCTGCAAGGTGTTTTACAAGTCCATCACACATTTCACAAACAACTGGCCCTTTAGAATTGCTTTAAATCTGGCTACTGCTAGGTGCAGTTCAAGGTGCTTTGTCCTCACACTAGAAGAGACAGTAAATAGTATTTTACCTTTCCTGTGATGCTCACAGGTCTGCAGACCTCTGCCAAGCTGCACTGGAACTCTCCATCCTTTAATTAGTCTCACTCTCTCAACCTTTTCCAATTACAACATGTCCTCTAAAAGATGGAGGCACCAGAACTCCACTCAGTTTATCAGCTGTGGAAAAAGCCTGAGTTTGTACAGCAGCAAGGTGATGGGGGTTTTTCCATGGTTTTTATTTCCTTTGTAAGCATTCCTAGCATTTGATCTGCTTTTTGACTGCTACTGAGATGTTGTTTTCTACTGTCTATCATCACCCCAGGGTTTTTTCTCTGCAGAAGTAATGACCACTTCAGTCAGAGCCATCATTATGCTTCAGAGTCATATTGTGCAATGATAGGATTTTTTTTTCCCAAGTACATTGCTTTACATTTATCTATGTTGAATTTCATTTGACTTTTTTTTGTCCAGTCAACCAGTTACATACATATTTAACTTTTCCCTGACAAAAATAGAAGCACCACACTCCATCTAACTACTTGGTTTGTTCTTTCTCTCTATCAAATACTTTCTCATTAAAATTTTTGCAGAATTCATACGCCTCCAATAACTATTTCTGTTTTGCTGAAGTGACAGCTTTTCAACAAAGAGTTGTATTCATCAAAAATGTTTCATCCAGCTTTCCTTGGTAATATAACAGTCTTCATTTGCTTTGTGCTTCTGTGACTTTATGCCTTTACAACATTTTGCATATAAATTAAGCTGAAAAGGACATAGACACAGCTGGTGTAACAAAATGTGGTTTCAGTTAAAGTTTCTAGTTTTCTTCCCTTATTTTCAGTTATTTGAACAAAAATTTTTGTGCAGTTGAGTAGAACTGAATATACACCTACAGGTGGGATGTGTGAAATAACTATGCTAGAGATTACCAAAGTCCTTTAGGAACTTTATTCTACCTTTCCCTTCGTCTTCTCTGCTCTCATTTATTCCAAAATCTCTTTGGCACACCTGAGTTGAAATGACAAGACCCACAGCTGCTGTGGGTTTACATTGGCAGATTGTTTGCTGGGGTACATGAATAAATCAGTGAATTCATAGCAGGAGCCTTTTCAATATATCGAACTAGAATTTATTTACAGAACTCTAATTGCAAATATAAGCCCAGAATATTGTGCAAGGCTAACCTTGTTTTTTCTGCACCTAGCAGAAAATCTTTACCTTATTTTCCTGAACACTCCCTCCTACCAGCTTGCATGGCAACAGAGATAATCTTATATCAAATATTAAACATCTCTTTCTTCCACCCACAGCACCACACATTGTTCTCTTAGACCTTCTATATATTTAATTCTCCCAAAGAATAAAATCAGCTTCTGTGGCATTGACAATAAATGATCTTGAAACAGATGTGTCAGTCACTGCTCAGTCAATTACTAATAAAAGCATTTTCTCCATGCACTACACATATAGAGCAAACTTACATAACATGTCCAGTAATCTGCATTCAGAAAAAATCCCTACTTAAAACTCCTAGGTTCTCCAACATTAATTTGGGGATCATCTTCATGAAATCCACGCTGCAGTTATATGGGGCAGGCATCTGGAACCACAGTGGTTCACACAGCTTCCTGGTTTCTCCCACCTGCTCATTTTTGTTTTCATAAAAAGGTGATCTTATGGAAACAAGCAGAGTTCGAAACAGTGGAAGATCAGAAACTCAGAAATTTTGTTCATATTCATAAAAAAGCAAATTGTGTTGCTCTCGTTTTTTCTCTTTATTTCCTTATTCACCAGTAAGTAGCTTCCATACTGCTGCACCTCACAAAACCAAACCTTTAAATATTTGCTCCTTTTGAAATTTTCCAAATATTTTTTTCTGTGCACACTGTAAAGAAATCTATAGTGGCAAAAACTAATTTGGTAATCTCACTCTGACTTTAGAGTTTCTTTCAATCTCATCTTAATTTCTCAGCATTGACTTTGTTTGGCACAGTATTCAAGCCTGTACATCTAAATTTCATCAAAGTGTAGTTATATTCTTCTATAGATCCTGCAGCTATCAATCTTTTTTTTTCCAGCTAATGAAGCACTTTCTCATAGTCACCTACCAATGAAACAAAACCCACTACAGCTACATGGCTAATGAGAAGATATATTAACAATATTCTGTTGTGGAGCACAACTTCAATCATTACTTAAAAACAGAGCTATGTTATAATAATTAACACATACAATTAACTACTGGAATTCCTGTTGTTTGTTTATTCCTATTGCTTGAGGTAAACTTCTTCATTCCCAACAAAAAAAATAGTTCTTCACATACATTTTATGAATCACAGACCATATCTAGCCTGGAACAAATGCAGAGTTTTACCAGCTTCATGGAAATAATTTGATTCAATCTATTAAGAGAGTTTTAATGAAGGACTCCCAGGAGTTAGTGTGAGCAAGTTCTGGCACAACAAGGGAACTATATATTACAGCATTAACCCTCTCTCAATTTATTCTGTAATAATATAAGGTAAAACAAACAAACAAACAAACAATAAATAAATACATGAAAAGGAAAATATTTTTGCATGAGTTAGCAAAAGAATGTGTTACTTAAACTAGAAGCTTTGGGTGCAGGTTTGTTTCTGTGAGATTTGTGGATGATGGCTCCTAGATTAAATTACTACTGTCTGCCCCTAAATACCTATTTTACACTTTATGCTGTTGAGTAAATAACATTTAGACATATTTGTACATGTTGACACACAGATTTATTTTTTTTTTCACTTTCAAGTGTCTGAAGGAAGGGCAAATAATGGGTTTTAAATTGTCGCCTTCCGTAGTTTATGCAGAAATGCAAGGCTTCTTTCAAAAGCCCTCTGGTATCTTTCTTAGGATGACATGGAATATCTTTTAGGAAGATTTAACACAGGTCTTATGAATTGCCCTCTTAAAAAAAAAACTGTTTCCCTCCATAGAAGTTAAAAGGAGATGTCAACATAAAAAAACTCGGTCAGGTGTTCAATACTGAGATATCCACACCCAGACACAAAATGCATCCCAGACAAAAAAAAAAGTGTTTATCAGAAAGTTCAATACCAGCATGGCCCAACTGGGGCTTACAGACAAGAGGTGTCCTTTAAATTCCATGAAGGTCTCTGGATCTGTAACAAAAAAAAAAAAAAGCAAACTCCCAAAAAAAACCTTTAAGTAGGAATTTACTGAGAAGACACAGTTCTTTACCAAAACCATGTTAAATGTTGCCAATACAATTGAGAGATATCAGTTAAAAGGAGGAAAGAAAAGAACCCCAGTGCATATCTGAATTAAATAAAATTAGGACATGAAATATATACCAGAACCCTCTTTATCTTCACCCCTGTCTAGTTCACACAACTCTCTCAATAAGAGAAGCAGCATTTAATCCGTATGTGCACTATCTAATAAATCTAATGATAATCATGCAAGTGAATACAAGCAGGAACAAGCCCAGGTACAATCTTTGGCTCTGGATTGGAGTATTAACCGTATGGTTTCTGGTCTCCTAGCAAAAACTACTTTTTAATGCATACTTCTATGGGATAACAGTGAGTAAAGTTTAGGGGAAGAACATACTTGTCTGGTTCTTGACTTAGAGCTCCTAAACTTGGGGATTTTTTTATACTGACATGGTGATGAATGGTTCAGAATAATAAAAGAGCTGAAGAAAGTTAATATGAACTATGTTTTCACACTTATTTGGATAGGAGCTGCACAGTCAGGCTCAAATCTGAGTGCTCTTCCAAGACAATTATTAAATAAATGTGGTAGTATTCACTTTGAACAGGAAGATATCTAGTTATATTTGAGAGGCTGAAAGATCTTCCCAGAGGATTTAATTCCTATTATTCTTCTCAACTTATTCTACATAATTTCCAGGTATTATATCTAATTTTTTGAGAAAGAGCATTTTTTTTACTTGAAACCATATATAAACTTTTTTTATTTTTCAGTGAGCAATGGAATCTTGCTTTTGACACACACAGAATTATGAACAAATAGTAATATGAATTCAGATCCCATTAAACTGGAAATATATCTCTAGCAAATGTAAGAATAGCCATTTTAGAACTGTAACCACAGAAATCTTTAATTTGCTTGAAACAAGATGCAGTCATGTGATTGCCACAGCACTGGGATTACCATGGTCCTAGTAGCAATGCCTCAGTTATTAGGATAGAAAAACCTGCATAAATTCTTCTGTAAAGAGCTACTTCTGAGTGAATATTCTCCCTCAATGTTTTTCTGGCTGGAATACCAATAAGGTCCATTAGCAAAATTTCCTTTTGACCAAAGCATAGTTAATGAGTGAGTCTGTAAACCCTGAATATATAAATACATTTCAGTATATTTAGTAGCAGTCAGATAATCATAATTATACATAAAATAACAGACCCCAATCTGTTTGCTTAGAGGTTTTAGTTACTATTTATAATCATTTGAGGCAATTTTTTAATTGTGTGCTCCTGTCTTCTGTTGCTGAAATGAGATTTTAAGACTCTCCTTGAGCAAATAATTTTTAAGTATGTGTATTATAAGATTGCATTATTATAGGAAAAAGCTATTATAATGAGGCCCTCATTGAGTTAAATTACTGAAGACTTCCATTTTTTGAAGCAACATCTCCTGTTGTCAATTAAATAAATTCATTAAACTCTTTAGTCTCTTTAGCAACAACAACAACAACAGAAAGAAGCCTGAGCATTGTCTAGAGGTAATCTCTGGTGGATTTTGGTTTGTGTCATCATGGTAAATTAGAGTTGTGAAAAGAATTGATTAGTAAAACCAGAGACTTGGGACCTGGGTGTGTTGTTCACACAGGAGCTCCATCCATGTCAGAGAAAAACAGCTGGTTTAGGTTACTGAAGTTACTGGTGTGTAATTAAGAGGTTAATCCAATCAATTACCCAAAAGGATGTAAAGGAATTCTTACACCTTTCACTCTAATTTACATAGATTTACATTAATTATACTTTATTCAAAGCTATTTCCATAAAGTAAAAGGTGACTATTTGGTCAGTGACGCCACTGGGCTACTCCAGATATAAGTAACCATTAACATTTACAACCTATATCTCCACCAGGATTCATCTCCAAACTAAAATACTCTCAGTTCAATGAGCTGAAAACTTGTCCCTACTCTGTCTTAGGACCTTAACATACAAAGAGTAACTAAGGCAAACCCTGCCTCAGCCCTCCCTTGAGTAGGGCCTGGTTCCATTTTGCATCTCTTCTTGTCCATGAAACAAATAGTTTGGGGGTAATATCCACACAGCTAGACACAGCTGTAGCATGTGGAAACAAAAATGCTTATGGGGAAATACAAGGCCCTCAAAAGCTCAAAGCACACTCTTTGTACTCTGTTCAATAGATTAGATCCATTTCTGTTACTTGGACCACAAAGTCTCCTGCAGGCCTTCCTGTGGTTCTTATTAGACTGACGACACAGTCGGGGTCTGGATACCTCTTAGCACTGCTGTACAATGTGCTGCCTCTGATCATAATCCAGCCATGCTTTTCTTTTGATCCTCTCTCAGTGTCAAAAGAAGCATCAGGTCCTCACTTACCAAAGCTACTGTTCTTGTGACATTTTGCTGAACATGCCCAGATTATCATAAAGGCAATAGACAGAATTTTCAGCAGCTAACTGGTGACTGAAGCTCAGTTTCAGGTGAACCTGGACTTCACATCACCTTCTGTTGTGTGTATGCAGTGTAGGTTTATTTGGTGGTACAACTTCCAGAGGTGAACTAAGACATGCAGCTTTCCCCATTCCAAGTGCAATTGCTGCTCTTGTACTCATGAAAATACATCCTTGAGCCTGCATAACTCCTAAAAGCAACTTGCAAGCTCAGTGACTGTGCAGAGCAAGAGGGGGTGGTTTTTAGTTAATGCTGCTTCTCTTTTTGTCGTAGTCCTCTAAAATGACTGATAGCTGGCATGAATTCTGAATTTGACTGGCCTATTTTCCACTCCCCTTGCCATTAAATGTCTTCTTTCAAGCTACTACTTATTTATTTTCAGGTAGTTTTATATGTCCCTACTGAAAAAAAAAAAATAGTCATTAGCTGTCCACCACATAGAGAAATCCAGCAACTAAAGAAATCTAACAATGAAAAAAAAATATAATGCCAAGGAACAAAAGGTTACTATATGTTACTATATACTAATTGATATTAGGGTTTATTCAGTGGAATGGTCAGGTAATTTAGTATCCAGCACCCCATAGGACACAGCTGAAATTGTTTGCTGTGCAGACAAATACAGGTCTAGTTTTCCACTATGTAACTACTGCTGCAAGCTAAAAAAAAATCTCAAACTCCTAGACTTGCACTTCCTGAGCCTCAGTACTATATTTCATATGTAGTTTGTTCCAAACACATCCAAATATCACTCTTTGCACAATGTATGACATTAAAAATCACAGGTTGGGATCTCTGTTGGCAGAATAATTTTATTGAAATCCAACAATCTCTGCCAAATTTTATAATGAATGAATCTGTCCCTGTGTCTTCTCACAACATGACTTTTCAGGCAATATAGTTCTAGTGGTTTGACCTTGGCCAGCTACCAATTGCCCAGTCTCCAGATGCTCTCACTCCCTCTCAACAGGACAGAGAATAAAAGATGGAAAAGCTCATGGACTGAGATAAAAAAAAAAAAATTAAAAAAAAAAAAATCACTTACCAATTGCCATCATGGACAAAACCAGACTTGACTTGGGGAAGATGAATTTAATTTCTTGCCAATTGGATGGTGAGAAACAAAGACAAAATTAAAACAGCACCTTCCCCCTGCTCATGCCTTTATCCCAGGTTTACACTTTATTTATTCATTCCAACTTCTATAGCTCCTTCCCAAGCAGCACAGGTGAGTGGAGAATGAGGTCTTATCTGCTGCTTTTTCCTCCACACATTTTTCCTCTGCTAAAGCATGGAGTGTCTCCAATGAATTACAGTCCTTCAAAAACTGCACAGGCATGAGGTTTCCCTATGCAATGTTGACTTCAGGATAATCTAGTCCAGTGTGGGCTCTCCACAGGCTGCAAGGGAATCTCTGCTCTGGTTCCTGGAGTACCTCCTCCCTCATCTTCTTCTCCCACATTCACATTTTAATAATTTTAACTACTTTTTGCTTCTGTTGTACTGTATCTCCTAAGCCAAACTGAGGGATTTTATTTTGTTGCTGATCCAGAAACTAAACTCAAATGAACTTTACCAATACAAGCACAATGTCAAATAGGAAGCATGCTCATTCATGCTTTAAAGGGCACACTCAACACATGTAATTCCTTAACTGAATTTTTTTAAAAAGCTCTATTTTATTTGATTAATTTTGGGGACTGTAGGGTGCTTTTTTTTCCACTTTTGTCATGGCCTTGCAATTGTGACTGAGCCCTGGAAAAGGTTAGCCCAGAGAGGCTGTGGAGTCTCCATCCTTTGAGATATTTAAAAGCTGTCTGGACACAGTCCTGGACAACCAGCTCTAGGAGGCTCTGCTTGAGTAAGGGTTAGACCAAATGATGTCCAGAGGTCCCTTCCAACCTCAACCATTCTGTGATTCTGTGGTCTTAAAATGGTTTCAATAGGGCTTGGTGTGGAAGTAAGTTTAGCTGAGTACAGGTTGAAATGACTTGCTTGTTACATGAAGTATATACGCTGGGCACCTTTTACATACAGCAAAATGCCTTTGGCAGAATATTGTTTTTGTGTTATGAGCAGATTAATTCTGAGCAATGGAGAAAAACAGTAGTCTTGTAAGACTGAAAACTTCACAGAAGGGAAGTAAATTAAATGCCTAGGGTTAATACCACATGATTTTACAATCAGATGTCAGTGGTTAACTAGTATAAATTATTTTCTACTTTCTTCCATGGTCAACTACAAAATCAAGTGTTGATAATACTAAAATTGAAACATCATTTTAATTGATAGACAACATAATGGTCAAGACAAGAGTAACATTTTTCACTTCTCATCCATTCCAGTACTTCTGTGTAGCTAATAATTTGGGTTTTTTTCATTTGAAATTATTTTGTGGAGAGTTTAAGAAAGAATCAAATAATCACAGATTAAAGCTATCTCTATCAGTGCAATTAAAACCAAAGTATTCAGTATGCCAAAATAAAAAGAATGTACTCACTTTAATGTTCAATGTCACATAGTGACTTTAAAGTTGCTAAAAGTACTCATTGAAAGGCATTCCAGTTTAAAAGCTATGAAGTTATGTTCTTTTAAATAAAGAAGTCAATAAATAAATGAATGCGTCCATCTGCTGTATATAATAATGATAAAGCTGGACCTTATTACTGGCATTCCAGTTGAGTTTTTAAGCACAATAAGCTGAATTAAGATCTTTGAGTTACTTGGCATGTTTATAATTTATTGTGCATTATTAGGCTGGAAAAGTCTAGACCTGCTCTAAGTGCTATGGGAGAACAGGATACAATTGCACCTATGCCCATTTATTCATTGTTAAGTTGCTGATTTTAATAGGAAAATTGATGAAGCTAAAAAGAATGACAAGATTATGGTGTATCCATAACTAAGGTGGTGGTTACTAATATTATTTTGTCTTGAGAGATAGCAATCACTGGAAAAAAAAAAAAAGTCATGTGCAATGTATGGAAATCAAGAGGCCAATTTGTGTTGGCAGAATAGTGTTTTAGGGATAATTTAGGTGGGAGTTTCCAGGGGCAAATGTAAATTACTGTCATGGCATTTCCATGATGGATTAATGTATATTGCTAGTCATCTCCATGATGATATCAATTACTTCAAGGATTAAAGTAAGGAAAATGGCAAAACTTTATACTTTGGGATTTTTTTTTATATTCAAACTTTAACATATACTTTCTGAAGATAAGTTTCTCTTTCTAAAATGCACACAGAAATGACATCTAGGAGAAAAGAACTGAGTTACTGGTAGATTGAGGCATTAAAGTTTGAGAAAGTGAAAACTAAAAAAGAGAGGGGGAAAAAAAAAAAAAAAGAGCTTTTATATGGCCCTGATTCAGGAAAACACAGACCTGCTTCATTTGATTACAAACAGGAGTTTAAATACAAGCTCAGTTGGACTCCAAATGCAGTACACTTGGCTGTAGTTCAGGAAGAGATATCTTTTCCAAAAGACATCTCATCTAACCTGATACAGGATCCTCTAACAGCCAAGAATAAGAGAGAAGTTAGCCTCAAAAGTGATGAGTAGCACAAGCCTTGTCACTCTGCAGGGAGCTGAACTGCCTCTGAAGTGCTTATCTTTCTCCAGGTGGGAAGCTGAATTACTAGGAAATTTGCTCAGCTAAACAAAGATCTCTGAGTCCTGGTGCCATCTCATGGTATCAAGCTGCACATCAGGGCCCCTGCAGTAATGTGGAGCTCTCAGCACCTTAACAATGCAGAGACAAAGAGGTTGGGCAGACAGAATTAGATTTATTTCTTGGTGAAGGATTAATCTCACCTAACTTTGGATGTTTAAATCACCATCAAGTCTCTGTGCAGCCAATGGAGAGAGGCACATTTTTAGAAAATGAACTGTTTATATAATTTAGATATCTATACTAGTATGATATGAAATTTCCCTTCCTCTCCACTGGGTAAGAAGGAAGCATAAAACTGCTGCCCCTGTTAATATCTATTAAATCATTGGATGAATCCTGCTTCGGATATCACATGAGGACGGGCTGGGGAATACAATTCTATAATTCTTATAAATGCTGACCAGTCTCTGTGCTGTGACAGTGAAGAGGTAACTGGCTCCAGGACTGTGCCCAGATACCTTCTGAGAAAACTGCCTAAGCAGTGTGTCAGTAAGTGGTGTCATCTTCACATTTTGTCCACTAATTACCCTAAAGCATGAATTCTGTTTCTAACTGGAGTGTGCTCTCAGTCCTAGGCAGAAAGGAAGGCAGGAGCTGCTCTGAAGGGTAAGGTTTTCCCTCAAATGTGTCACCTCTTGTGGCTTTGCACCTCATTTTAGCAGTTGTTATGCTTGTGTCAGTGGCACACCTTGTCTTCACGTGCATACTACCAAAAGTATATATAACATCTTAATTTTTGATTTGTGAAATCCTCATCTCATAGACTGCTCAGTGACTCCAGGGGAAGAAGGAGAGGCATTATAAATACTAGTCACTACACCACTTAAGAGTAACAGAAATTAATTCTGGGTTGCCTCCACCTTTGAATTGCACCTGGTCTTGCCTCCTCAAACAGTTCTGACTATAAGCACATTTTATTCTTATTAAATATTTAGCCCTCTGAACTCACTGGTTCATTGCAAAGACAACACTTTCCTTCATTCTCACTTTCCTTATTTCTCTGTCAGAGAGGAGACTATTTGCTCTTTTCTCTCTTTCCCCATCAAATTTTATCAAAATATTATTTTTCCCTATTAGAGAAAATAATTAAATCCCATTGCAGCTCCCCTTTCACTCTCACCTTGTCTGAACAGCTTTCCCCTTTAAATTTCCCTTAATCTATATCATTTTGTGTCCTGGATTCTATGGGTCATTGGCAGTTGCCTTCATTTATATCTTTTAATCTTCCCTTGTCACTCTTTTAAGCTGCTACTTCAGGCTTATCTCAGTCACCTGTCATTCACCCAAATCCACTCATTTCCATTTCACTTCCTTTTCTTTTAGTGAAAAAGATGCTTATTATGTTGGATCTATACTTAATTTAAAACAAACAAACAAACAAAAGCCAACCACAAAAACAACCCCAAGAAACCCACCAAAAAAAACAACACAAAAAAACAAACCACCCCAAAACACAACAGATACATAAAGGACTAAACTCTATTCTGCTGTGCCTACACAATACTAAATTACTTAAAAGGAGAAAAGTTGTTTTAAATATGAGAATTGAGATCCCAGTCTCAAGTGTGTCTATTGGACCACTTTGAAAATGTTAAAGGCAGATGAGATCAAAAGGATGAGTGGAGAAGAACATATAAATGGGTTCCCTTTGTAAAATCTCAACAAAATGATGGTGTTTTGCAATGCAAACTCTGGAAGGAAAAAAAAACCTTTCTTCAGCAGCAGCTTCAAAATCGCATGAAACTTCATAATCTTTCCTTACTCTAACACTGTATTTGGAAAAACAAAACAGTTTTAAATGGATTAATGCAAACAAAAAATAAAATTTACCACAGAAAACTTTTTCAGCATCCCTTATCTCTCTTCAACACCTTCCTGTCTGCAGTTTAATGTAGACTGGTACATCATGCATCATGACAAGTGCTGTTGAAGTGTTACTTATCACTGAACTCACAGGCCTTAGCACCTAATTAATAAAATCTACTATGAACTGGTTTAAATGCCATACTAATGACCATAAGCAAGTTACTAATTGATATGGTTATATTCTGATAAAATATGTCAAAAGCAGTAAATACTCTATCAATCTAGGTTTTGCAGTACAAAATAGAAATTTATTTTGCTGGTAGGCTTATTTAGAGCCACAAAGATGCTGAAGGGAGTGGAACACCTCTCTCATGAGGAAAGGCTGAGAGAGCTGGGGCTCTTTAGCCTGGAGGAGACTGAGGGGGGAGCTCATCAATGTCTATCAATATATAAAGGGCAAGTGCCAGGAGGATGGAGCCAGGTTCTTATTGGTGATTTCCAATGACAGGACAAGGGGCACTGTGTGGAAGCTGAGGCATAGCAAGTTTCATATAAACATAAGGAAGAATTTTTTCACAGTGAGGGTGACAGACACTGGAACAGGCTGCCCAGGGGGGTTGTGGAATCTCCCTCTCTGGAGACATTTAAAACCCACCTGGATTCATTCCTGTGTGATCTGGTCTAGGTGATCCTGCTCTGGCGGGGGGGGTTGGACTAGGTGATCTTTTGAGGTCCCTTACAACCCCTGACATTCTGTTATTCTGTGATTTTTCTGGAGACAAGTGTGTGATTCATTGTTTAAAAAATCATGAGATGGTCTTAGCTTAATGAAAATAAGTAATTTCATAAAATACTATTCAGTCTTTTCCTGATTGTCAGCTCAAGGTCATAGCACTGATATTTGCAGTAGTTATGATGGCAGTCAGACATACAGACATTTAATAAATGAGTTTTCTCCATTCTGACAGCAGCTTTTCTCAGTGCCTTTTGAGTCCTGCAAAAGGAAAAGCTGCACAATGATGTTTTTGCTTTTTCAGCACCTCCAGTCTTTGAATCACATGCAGGAATTGCATCCTGCAGAGCAAAAGGAAAATGCCCCCAATATGTTATATTAAGAAACAAAACAAAACAATAGCCAAGTCAACACAGCATGATACCACATTTTTAACAGCAGTCCTGTGAAGACACTTTCTCACACACCTTCAGCTCCCTGCAGACACTGGTTCTGAACTCCACCCAACATAGCATTTTTATCTTTTTATTTGTTGCAGAATGGTCAATAGCACAAATTACAACCCAGAAATTACAGTGGATCTATTACAAAGGCAGTTTAAAGCATCCTGCATACAAATTTCAGTAACAGCCAACTTCACATCAGAAACACAAGCCATACAAACTATTTACAAGATAAACTTATATGAAACCTAATACAGGCATGAGTTTTATTACATCCTGAAGAGGTTCTTGAATCATCCTCAGGGTTAGTGTAATGATGGTCAATTTATTATGTTGAACACTCAGCAATCAAATGGAGATTCAAAATGTCTAATATAGATTAAATTTTTCTTACAATGTGCAGAAAAAAAGTGCCTGTATACACTTAATGTCCTAAAACTTGCTATTATAAGAAGCCAGTATATACTCTATAGTGTATCAGGATAGCTGCTTTCTATGTTTGTGTGCCCCCATTTCTTCTACCTCTGTGGACAGAATCACAGTAATCAGCAGTTTGAAATCTTCAGAACATAAAAAGTTTCTAAAGGAGGGACAGATACTCATGGTCCAGATTTAAACATGATGCTTTTCTCTCTTTCCTTTTGCAGGTCCCATGGATGATTTCCCACCCTATGCATGATCCCCCCTAATCATGCATGATCCCCCCTCTCCTATAACACAGTTTAAACCTCACTGTTAGTAAAACAATCAAATAACTGGGGAAAATAAATGCACAATTACTAATGATGGACAAAAAAAAAAAAAAAAGAAAAAAAAAAAAGAAGCAGAGCCAAACTGAAAAATTACTCTGAAAAGGCAGGAGAGATAAAAACAATCTGCTTTACTGTGAGCCTTCTTGAAAGCAGCTCTGCAGCAGAAAGCAGAGAGACATCCCATTGTTCTCCCTGCAGCATCCAGAAAGCTGACACAGGGATGGTCATTTCCTAAACAAGGAGAAACACAGAATCATAGAATTATTTTTTTTTTGGAAGAGGCCTTTAAAATCATCAATTCCAACTGTTAACCCAGCACTGCCAGGTCACCACTAAGCAATTCCCCTCAGCACCACATTTACACATCTTTTAAATGCCTCCAGGGATGGTGTCTCCACCACTCCCCTGGGTAGCCTATTCCAGGGCTTTGCAACACCTTATGTGCTGCAAAGTCACAAAAAAAGTCAGTCTTGTTGAAAAAGGGACACAAGTGGGTTAAGGCAAAGTTTTAAAAGAATCAAGTCATATTTGATCCCTCAGAACTCAGATTTTGCAAAACCAAGGTTTTACAAGATGCTTTAAGCCATCTATGGAAATAGATTTTAAGCAAATAACATATTTCCCAGGACTTTTGGCAGCCTAAGCTTCCTCAGACACAGAGCCTGAAAACAAAACTGATATTAAACAAAGATGAAGTGAATCTTGGTGTCTAAAATTACCAAAAGGAAGGAAAGGAATAAAACAAGCTGTCCACAGTCTGTAGAGTGAAGAGTTGTTTAATATCTTCAGTTTTACTGAGATAAGATGCTGATCTCTGTCTTACTCAAATCATTAAAAAAAAAAAATGCAGTGACTTTTAGGGAACCTATTAAGCCTTCCATTATTATAGGATATAATATAATGTGTGTTTAGCAATTATTAGTAGCCCGTTCATTAAATATCAAATTTTCTAAGATACATCCATTAAAGCAAAACAAAACAAAACACACAACAAAAGAAGTTAACTACCAATATCCTTCTAAAAGCTTAGTGGTAACTTCTGGTTTTACCAGAGAAATGTTTTCAGTTTTCTTTTGCTGATAATCCAACAGAGAATTTAAATATAAATCATATTTATTACCATATTGAAGTGTTTGTTCTAAATATAAGGATTTAAGAGGCTAGGCTATTCCTAAAAAATATTGCAAGATTATTAATGAGTCATCTGGATTTTGGTTAATATGTCACAACTAAAAATAAAATATTCTTTAATAATTAATTAATTTGAAATTTAAAAATTAACATGAGAAATCAGGAAAGATATGGGGAATGAGACAAATGAAGGGGCTAACAGCCAATGCAGCAATTAAAGTCATGGTGCTTAACACTGTGATAAGTACTTAAGTGGAAAGTTAAAAGCATAGTGGAAGTGCTCTAACCTACTGCTGTGAGCAACACCTTCCGCATTCTCACAAATGGAGAAAATCCTTTAATGCCCTTCCTCCATTTTCAACTTTTCTAACACAAAAACTGTAACTTGCAGTGATGCCTCTCACTTTGCTTCTGGGCTTGGCTATGACTGTCATTGCCTGAGGCCTTTTTCAATGCTCCCTATAAAAGTGGGAAACAAAACTGCAACAGAAAAGCTGCTTCTCAAATTCTCATCTTCTTCAAGTAAATAAATCTCTCCGAGAACAAAAAGTATTTCTCCCATATCCATTCTGAGATGGAGTCTGAACAGTTTATGGAAGGAATTCCATGTTTTGGATTACTTGAATGTGTTAGGACTTGTTTTCCCTTCAATTCACTATTTCTACATAATTATTATTTCCATGCACACATAATTATATACAACCATCCATCTACACACATTAAAGCACAATCTATTGCATTTGTACTACCAGCAGTCTGCCATCCCTCAGAATGGCTCCTGCCTTTATGCTCTCTAACTTTAAAGGCCTAGCTGGAGCATCTTGACTCCTCATGCAATCAGTGAAAAAAGAAAAACATATGGAAGGCATCTACATAGGCAGGAAAAAGTATATGTAACCTCATTGGTCCAAGTTAAATTCTGGAGTTAACTCTTCCCATGACTCTATAGAAAACTTCAACTCTTGACCTAAAATGAGTATGTGAAAGGTTCTTACTGTAAATGTAAGATCCTCAATCCCAGATCCCAAGCTTCAGTTCTTGGTGTTCTTTCCTGCTTATGAAGGTCTGATAAACCAATTAAATGACTGCATTTTTTCTTCAGGAAAAAAATAATTATCCTCATGAATAGCCAATTGTGAGTTAAAGTGTATACTTGTTTAATCTGTGTCATATTCAGAGACTGATAAAACTTAATTCTTAAGTAAAAGTAACTTCATAGACTTGAACATTTCAAGGTTAACGGATCTCTACTGGTTTGGGGTTCATTTATCTTTTCTTTTTAATTATTCTTATAGTCAAGGCCAGCCAACATAATTACATTTATTTAGTCTACATTCATGAGTGATAGACAAAACAGCTACTATTCATTGATCCATACAAGAAAACCTATGATTTCTGACAAGATCAGAAGATTGGAAGCATATCTGTAGTCTGAACCTATTTCTGTCTCAGTGTACCCTGGAAGTTTGTATGCACAGTATTTAAATACAAAATTAGGCAAATAATTATATTGGGATTTTTCTTAAATAGTTTTGTTGATACTTTTGAACCTTTAGCATCTACTTTAGACATACATTCATGAAGATCATCAAATGTTTATTAACCAAACTGAGGAGAAGCAGAGCTCTTGCTCTGTGCTGTGAAATTAAAATTCCTTATTAAATGCCATTTTATTACATCAGATATAATAAACCATAAACACCCATGAATTAATTTTACATAGGTAATATAAAAAGCACATACTACCACCTGCATGTAATGTATATATATATATATATGTACATTATATATATATTTATATATGTATATATTTATATATATAAAATAACATCATGTCATTGTCAGCATGTTGTGTCCTCCCATATTTCCTGCTTCATTCAGGTGCTGGGATATTACAGTGCACTGCTTTCTCACCCAGCCCTGAGGAGTGGATCCCTCCAGACATTCTCCTGCAGAGGGAGTGGTTGCCCTGGGATTAGTCTGTGCTCCCCAGCATCTCTGTCTCTCCTACAGAGGCAGACAGAGGAAAGATCTCATGCAACAGCTGCTAAAGGAAAAATAGAGCACCTATTTATATATATTTATATATGTCCCTTCCTGCCTTTGCTCTCCTACTGATCTAGAGTAATAGGGATAGAAGGCCTAGTTCCTTGTGTGACAGGATCACTGGGCTTCACTCCTACAAAGTGTTTCTAGACAGTTTTTCTAAAGAGAAGAAGTCTGCATTTTCAAAAGTAACTGGTGATATTATATATAATCCTCATACTTTGCCTAGCTTACTTAATAGGGTTTTTCTCTGAAAGTCATGTACTCCCATCTCTGAAACTCATGTACTCCCATCCTTGCATTTTAAAGCTTATTAAGGTATCTCACCCATTGAGTACTAAAAAAAAAAAAAGCATGAAGACATCCAAACTCTAGTCTTTTTCCAAGTCAGGCCAGCAATTTTAATCACAAACATCAACTTCCCTGTACTACCCCTACAGATATGTGCCAGTTTTTCTTTCTCTCTGCCCCAAATAAGGCAGAAAAGTGTCCAAGCTAAAAGAGAAAGCGTGAGAACACTGAACAAGTCTCTAGTTGTATCACTTAAATGTCTCAACTGCTAAACCCTCTGAGATTGCCTGATGACATCTGCTGACTGCATTGGTCCCAGATGCTGGAGACTCCCTGTACTTTGATTTCCTTGTAAAGCAGCTCTCTGCTTTGCTGGTGGCCCTGTTGCAAGCAGTTCATGCCAGAATTACCCTACAATGAATCTAAAAGCACAAAACCTCCTAGGAAGTACATGATGCATAAAGGCCATGGCAGCAAGGTGTCATCATATATTCTTTAAAATCAATGGCAAGATGCCCATTGATTTTGTTGATGACAGGGTTTCACATCATGTACACAAAGTCCAGGTTTGGGTGCTGCTGAGATCTCAATTTCACTCCTCCCAAGAAAGTAGGAATTTTTACAATTGTAAAAGCAGCTTGGATGCTTCAATGCAATCTCATTCCCTTCAAGACATTCTTGTATATTCTTGCAGATTTTTTAACAGTTTTCATTAAAAGCTTATTCCCCTCATCCTAACTCTGACATAGTTTGATGTAGCATAACTTTTTAATAATCTGAAAAGGCTTAACGTTGCTATGTTATAAAAAGCATCTCCAAGATAACAAAGCAGGATGCAAATTCTATGGTTGAAGAAAAATGAGAGTGAAACCAATGAGCTAATGCCAGAAAGAGAGTAGGTCAAACAACAGCAGAGGCACAGAGAAATGGCAACGAGAGACCTGAAACCAACACCAAGAAAATTGTGCTTAAGAGTTTACATGCAGAACTGCTTTATCTAAAGTCTCTTACATTTGACTTCTACCTGTACTGGCACAGCCTCTGACTGCCCACATGGCAAACTCATTAGATGTTCAGTGGAGATTTTTGCTGTGAGTTTATTATTAGTTTATTTCTACAAACATCTGACTGATACATAGGTATTGTTTAAAGTGCTGGGCTTTCAATATGAAGCTCCAGACAGTTTAAGAGCTTCTCATTTGTGAATATCTTTTGTAGTGCTAAAACAGCTATCATGACTATGGAGTTTTTAAGTCCTGGGTTGGGGCACTGAAGAAAAAAAGATCCCAAATTCTTAATTGACACCTTTCAGTCCAAACTGAATTAATCTTCTGTGTGTCCAAGATCCTCTCCAAATATGCTTTCATTGATTGCTAGTGTTAGCTTCCTCACCTTAGTGAGAAAGACAAATAAAACAGACAAGGCATTAACAAAAATACAATGTGTTTTCCATTTGGGTTACTCTGGGTTATGTGCCTACACATATGTTATTTATATATATATAATATATATACAGATACTTTTAACAAAGGTTAAAGCCACCTCTAAATTTGGAATAACGTCTTGAACAGCTATTAAAAGTATTTTCATCCATGATTAAGCAAAGTTTCTATCCTCTCTGCCTGACATCAGCTGTGCTGTGACATTAGCCAGCTAGTCACTGATACTTTCCAGACACTCCCTCACAGACTATTTGAAAAGGATTTTATTTGCTTTTCACATTATCTTGTCTGTCTTCAGGACTGTTTAAGGTGCGGAATGAGTAAACAACTCATTCTCAGTTTTAAACATGAACTCTGGTGAAAGGCAGAGAAAAAAAACCTTTGGGGGAGGGGTAGGGGGGAAGACCAAAGTGGGTAATACCCAGGAAAAATATCTCCATGTATGTTCAAAAATGACAGCAAAAGGGTCCTGCCTATAGGTTTGTGGCCTCTGTCCACAAAACCTCTCCACTACCACATTCCCATCTCCCCATGAGCCCTGTGACATCTCTGTGAAGAGCCTGGGTTGCTTGAGAGCTACCCAATTAATGCATGTCAGCCAAGGCACGTAGCAGCTGAATCTGGATCCATCTCTATTTATCAAAAAATTTCAGTGTGGGCTCTGATTTGGGCTTTTCTATTCATTCAGCAGTTCAACAAAACCCCCAGGAATGTGTTTATTTTTGAGATTTCCACCTTTCTGCCACATAGCCTGACAGAGACAATACAAGGTCTTTTACTCATAAGAAAGCAGAAAAAAACAAAAAAAGACCAAAAAAAACCAACAAAAAAAACAAACTAAAAACAAACAAACAAAAACAAAAAAAAACACAAAACAAAACAAAACAAAACAAAAAAAAAAAAACAGGTTTCAAAGGTATTTCCCAAGTCAATAGGAAAAGCCTAATTTTTCTCTCATTCTGGAGGATGTGCAAATGGAAAGTAGTGCACTTTTTCTAATTAAAATAAAGAAAAAATTATTTTATGGTACACTGATGTTACAGAGGAAGAGTAAGAGCCATGTTAAAATAAATGGCCTCACCAGAAATGCTAAGTTTGATGTGTTTTGTCTGCTAGACATTGCACAGAAAACAGAGAGCTTCATATTTCATCAATGAGTTTTTGGATCTTTCCATGGGATAAGGCAAGGAGCATAGACCTAACATTCCTGCCCACTGATTCATAAAGAAAGAGTTACAAAATCAGAAAGCAAACAGTGAAAGACACAGAAGAGGAGAACCAGAGATAAACCATTGCTTTGCTGTAGAAGACAGGCAAAATTTTAAGTGGAGAAAAATTCAATGTTAATATCCAGTATTTCTTTACTGCTTTGCTATTTATTAACAAAGAAGAGAAAAGGCAGCTTCCCTGAACACAATAGGAATCAGACAGGAACAAGGAACAGCCTGGCTCATCAGAAAGCAATTCCTGATCATGGGAAAAATTGTTTTCTCAGCAGTTTTTTCTTCCTAAGGGAGAATAGTGCCATGACCTCTAAAAAAATTGAATGACCCAGCAATCACCATGAATATTCAGTGGCTCTGTGGTCGTAGCATTGGCTGTGTTGGCTGAAGAAAGCCCAGGGGTTGGTAGTGCTCTGTGGGTTCCCTCATACCACACACCCCTGAGTCTACAAACTCTTTTGGGATTTGCCTCTCTGCATTTTTGCTCATCTCAGTTGATCTAAAAGGCTTCTGTTTGCAGTTTCACTGGAAGTCCTTCAGAAATTTGCTTTAAATAATTTGTACTTTTCTATTATTTTTTTTCCCTCTGTTTCAGATTATCAAAAATGTGTAATTTCTCTACTTACAGCTACAACCCTCTTTCTTTGACCTGAGAAACTCTTTCTAAGCTTTTCTGGGGACTATGTCCCTGGGCCTGGGTCTGACTTCATGCTGGCTCTCTTGTTTTTGAACACACACACACACCTTTGCTCAATAATGTCAAACAGGTCCCTTGCATGTCCTTCATACCTAGAAAAAAGGTGTGGCAGTAAGGAGAGGTTGACCAAATGGGATAGAAATAGGAAGAAGCAGTATGGGGTAGCAAAGCCTTTCACCAGGTGATTCAGTGATCCCTAAGCAAACACCACAAGCTGCCTGAATTTTTTACACAAAATTGCACACGTAGAATTGCACAAAATGATAAAATCATTCAGGTTATAAAAGACCCTTGGGATCATCAAGTCCAACCATTAGCCCTACTCTACTAAGTTCACCCTTAAACCATGTCCCTCAAAACCACATCCAAGCACCCCTTAAATACCTCCAGGGATGGTGACACAATCACCTCATAAAAGCAGCATCTTGACCCAGGTAAAAAGCCTTTTGGTTAGTTTTGTCCTTTCCCTTTCATTTTGCCAGGGGCATGAAAACAGGGAATCTCTTCTCTTAGTTTTTGAATACTTTAAGTGAAAGTTTCACCATATCTTTGTCTGCACTCCTTATGTGAATGTCATGCAGTGATTTCCTTGTGTCAGGTTTCAGGTAAAGCTAGAATGAAACTTTTCTATAACAAAATAAGCAAGAAATAATTTTTGCAACTCCCAACACATTTCCCTTCTCTTTCCCTCAGACAAAACACCTTCCATTGCATCTATCGTGTGACATATTTTCACACCTAAAAATAAATATTATTTGTTGGGATTATCATGGTTTTGTTACTTGTGAGATATACAAGTCTTTTGGACAATGAGCTTTAAGTAAAAACTATAAATAGAGAAGAAAAACACATTAATTATCAACTCTGGCATTACACAGCACAACAATCCATAAAACCATAGGAGTATATAGACCATGAGAAGATACTCCTCTTTCAACTTAATGTTGCAACTCATCTATATATGTAAGAGAACCAGGCAGTATTAAGTGAATATGGCAGAGGTTAGATGAATTAAATGTCTGTTCTTGCAGAGGTTTTTTTTTCCAGTTACCCGTGTTTTTCAAGTGGATGTTGGCAGCACCAATTGTATCCAGGAATGTTTGGAATTGCACAGCAAAGAGGCATCTGGGCCTGTACTGCAGGCAGAGAACCACTGGGAAAATGCAGTTGTGTTTAGTGAATAGATTAGCCAAGAAAAGACAGATGGCAATGAATGAATAGTGGGGTTTTTTTCAGTCATGAAGGAATTCTAGATTTCTCCATTCTGGTCCCTCAGATTCCATTCTGGACACTTCCCAAATACCAGGCAGAGGATTTCCACCAGGCTGAGTTGGAGATTTAGTCTAGAGACTCTTTATTATTCTTTATTATTATTATATATTTATTTGCTACAAAACATTACAATATTATATATTAATGTATAAATATTATTATATTATCAAAATATTACTTTATTGTGTTGGGGTTTTTTTTTCTTCCATCACTCACTAAATATTTTACTGGAATCTGACATTTCTCCTTCAGAAAGACTATCCAGTGTGTTTAATCTCTACTACTCTATGTAGAATAGCACTGAGCCATTCAAGCTTAAGTGCCTTTTGAGAAAGGCACTTTTACATAGCTCATGTACCTCAGTGATTTATTCCCATTAAAAGAGGGAGCCAATACCTAAACATAAGAGAAACAGAAAGACTGGCTCAGTTCTGTCACTGAGTCTGATTCCCAGGGTGTAAAACTGAAAGGTTTTAAAAGAAACAATGAAATGTGCTTGTTAAATATTGCAAGTAACCCAGCTTTATTCTGACTAATAACTAAAACATATATACTGGGGAACACTGGCATATTTAATAATTATGATATTATAAAGAGAGCCAGTACAACCTTGTACATTATTTTGCTCCTCTGATTTCTGATTTCAAATCTGCATCCTGAGTTAAATGTTTGGAAATAAGTAACAGGAGCAAAAGTTAAAAACAACAACAACAAAACACACTACACACAAAATCACACACACACACGAAAATAAAATAAAAAAGAAAATAGAAGCTACTGTAGAGAGACATTATCACTTTTTCCAGGCTTCTTTTCTAACTTTCAAAGAAATTGACTGGTTTGGATTGATTTTCTGTTTCACTTCAAGATGCTAAAGCTCTTGGAAAACCATCAAACGTGTTCATCTAAAGTCACTCTGTGTTAAAAATAAAGATCAGATCCTTTTTGACTAATCCACATCCATCAATTCCTACAGTAGGTGCTCTTAGTGTGTATGAAGAAAATAAAATCAGGCTTATTCTTAGAAGCACCCACTGCTGCCCTTTAATGTGGGACAACAGGGAACAGAAAAACTTCTAATTGCTTTGAATATTGAGTTCCCAACACCTGTCTTTCTGAGGTGTATGAAACAATTCTGGAAGGATTAATTTTTTTAAGAAACAATATACAAGCATTGTCCTGAATTGTGTCCATGACATCATATTTGAAGAATGAATCTTGCAGACAGACTAAAAAAAAAGTCTTCATAATTATCATTTCCCAGATTGCAAAG
The DNA here is from genome assembly GCA_024611195.1 of Ceyx melanurus. Classification (NCBI taxonomy): domain Eukaryota; kingdom Metazoa; phylum Chordata; class Aves; order Coraciiformes; family Alcedinidae; genus Ceyx; species Ceyx melanurus. The sequence goes on along the minus strand of JANHGL010010918.1, from coordinate 51,134 downwards.
TGATGAAATAAAAAAAGTATTTTATTTTTAATGTATATTCATTGTCACTTTTCGTTAATATAGTAAAGAAATACATTTTATTTACTGGTCTTGTCTTTTTTACCTCCTTCCTTTTCCTGAATAGTTTATGTATGAATTGTCATCTTCTCTTTCAACCCTTTGCTAGGCCAAACAAATCTAGAAGCAATGGGACAGTCATGCACTGAGCATTTTGAATTATTAAAAAAAAATAATCATGTGAGAGTCAGAGAGCCTCATGTGGCATCTCTGTGCATTGTAACAACCACTTAAGATCTATAACAACTTGCATATTTAATATAATTTAGATTTAATCTGTTTCTCTTCAAGATTTTCAGTATATACAAAGGAAATACAATTGATGATTATCTGAATTCAGCCTAAAAGAAAAAAACCAACAAAAAAAACCCCCAACACCTCAGTGATAATAAATTAGCCAGGTAGCAAATAAAAGATAAAGTGTGGTATGTTCAGCTAATTGAATATTAAATTGAATGATGTATTCGGTTCATTAGCTACAATAAAGTTTCTCAGCATAAAATGGCAATTTAGTATTGTTATAAAGAAAAATCTTCAAATTCATTCACTAAATATATTTAAGCAGTCTTAATTCATTTAACCTGAGCAGATGAGATTCACACTTTCTGACAAGATTTTTGAGGGTGAAGAAGAGGTGAAAAGAAGGTAATTATATTGTGGACAGAAAATGTATAGCAGTTTGTGCTAATGAAAAAAATTTTGTAAAATTATTTTAATATTAGTATTTCCATTAGAGGCCAGTACACAATGTGGGTCTCTTAGGGCTTGGATTTCTGATCCCTGGCTTTTGAGTTTAGGATCAGACCAGAACACACAGGGACAACAGATAAGTCAAAGTGTGGATGCACTCTGAAAGAAAATATCCATGTAGTCTGGCCAAAGCAGAAACACTGAACCAATTGCAGTTCTCAAACACAATAACAGCTGGAGCTAAGTCAGAGCAGAACAAAGGTTTCAACTTTTCAGTACAATCTTTTTTCTTCTCCACTTCCTCCATTTTAATTAAAAATTAATTAAAAGACATATCTAACTCTTTAATCATTGTATGGGTCTGCAGAGCCAGAAGCACTGCCTCAAATGCCACAAGGGAAGCAAGGTCAAACCTACAAAGAGCTTGGATATGAAAGCTCAGGGAAAATCCACCACCTAGGCAAGAAAGTGTCATTTATAGATAGTCTAAAGCCAACACTGCTTTCATGAAATATAGAAAAACTGCTTTGTATTTTTCAGATAACAATCTCCAAAATCCAGCTTTCATTGCTCTAGTGCCAGTGGATCTAAATTCTTCAGTGAAAGGGCTGTAGAAATGATGTCTTTGAAATACAAAATGAGGGATTTATCACAGTCTAAAGGAAAAAACAAACAAACAACCAAACAAACAACACTAAGAAATCAAACTTATGGTAGCCTCTGTTGGTGTAGTTTTCATTCAGTTGTTGTCCACCATGTTATACAATCTGAATTTCCTTCATATAGCCTTCCAGTACAGTGAGGTTTTCACCAAACTGGTTATATTATTTTGGAAAGAGGAATTAAATGCATCTGGCAAAAAATGGCAAAAAAAAAAATAAAATTTGCATCTGAGGCATAGGAAGTTTCATGTAAACATGAGGAGGAATTTTTTCCCAGTGAGGGTGACAGACACTGGCAGGGGCTGCCCAGGGGGTTTGTGGAGCCTCCTTCTCTGGAGACATTCAAGACCTACCTGAATATATTCCTGGGTGACTTAGTCTAGGTGATCCTGCTCTGGCAGGATGGACTAGATGATCTTCTAGGTCCCTTGTAGCCCCTGACATTCTGTAATTCTGTGATCCTGTGAAGTGCTGCTGAAGCAGGGCTGAAGGAAAGCAATAATAGCTTAAATATCAAGTCACGTGTGGGCTAGCTGCCAAAGAGACATCACTCCTCCTGCCAGCAACACAACTGTCAGTATATAATCCTGACAGTGCAGTAGGAAAGTGAGGAGACTGCCACATTTTACTCTCCAGCATGGCTGCAAGGACCTCTAGACCTGCTGCTTGGCAAGCAAAATACAGTTAATTACTGACATGACAGAGAGAGGCTGATAGAGAATGAACATCAGGTTCCTTCCTGTTTCAGCTGTCAGAAATGCAAAAATCTACTTTACTTCTGGAACGTGAGCATGGAGAAAATAAAACCAGCAGCTACAGTATGGGCATGTGTCCAACCTCCTAGCCCAGAATCACCAGTAAGAAAAAAATGCATCCAAAATGCTGCTCTGTTCAGAAAAGCAACTAGGTAAACATGCCAAATTCTGCACAATGCAACCCACGGGGCAAATCTTGTACTGGCAGAAAAAAAAGAGTCCATATTCCAATACCCAACTAAGTGGGACAGCAGAACTCACCATCATTTATCCTGGCTGTTATCTGCCCAGTCTGAAAGGCTGCTGGATGAAAGCCATTTCTACTCATTATAGCTTCTCAGCGTTGAATCATGTCTCAGAGGTTTGGGGTTTCATATCTGGACAAAGAGAAGAAAGAGAGACTACTGTTTCTAATATGATCCAAAGCAGTAAAAAGGGACTTGTCTGGCAAAAGCTTTGAGTCCCAAAACCTGCTGCCACTGCTGGAGATGATAGATTGCAGTGCAGTCTCCTCATCCCCATGGTGAGTGTCCTCTGCCATGATCTTAACATCTTGGCCAAACTTAGATCTAAGATGAAACAGAAGCATTTATCATCCTTCTAAGCATTTTCCTCACAGGTTGGTTATTTGTATACTGAAGCTTACCAACAGTTGATGGATACTATGATTGGAAAATAGAAAACTTAAGTACTTGTGTGGAAAATAATAATCATACAGCTACACAGATCCATATTACAAATATCTAACAAGAAAAAAATAGAGAATACTGCCCACAGACTCATTTTGGAAGCAGTGGGGGATAAAAACCCCATCAGTCTAGAGTTCAGGACCAGCAGAATGTCTGAGATTCACTTCATAATTTAAGAAATAATTCAACCATTGCATTTCTTTTGGTGAAGCAATTATCTATCAAGGGTTCTTCATACTCTATTAGCTGAAGAAATTACAACAGAAGTTATTTTTTTATATAACTATCTAGTTTGCTCTCTTTTTTTTTTTTTTTGCTTTAAGGAGAAAAAAGGTCACCTGGCTTATAAAAATTACCATTTAATTAGATAGTTTGAAATCAGAGGCTTCGAGAACTTCAGAGAGGAGATTTGTAGTTCAAGAAAACAGATGAGCACTCAACATCTTCACAGGATTGCAGCATATTGTTTTTATCACTCTTAAATTTACAGCTAGTCTTTCAGGGTTCCAAAAGAAATCCCTTGGTGATACCTGTACACCTGTACAAGATATCTACAGCACCTATACAGAAACTTAGAGATGAGTATTACAAGGCAGTAGTAATTACATCTGCACCACGCATACATCTCTGGTTGAGGCAAACCAGTGTGGTTCTCCTCACACCAACAGAACTGATTTTTCCAACACCATCCAGCAATATAGCCTTTGGCATATAGCTCAGTCAGTGTTACCATTTCACAGCCTCCCTTAATGGTTCTTGCTGATCTGAGTCATATTCCTGTTCCAACTGGCCAGTAATGAAGTAAGACTCCAGTGGTGCAGGCTCTCCTTTCACACAAGCCACTGGAGTTTATTGAACAGCAGAACAAACCCACGGGTTGCGTGGGGAAATCTTTTTCCCAGGCTAGAGAACGCCTGTGCTGTTGCAAGGAGCTTGTTCCATCATGGGAGGCAAGAGGCAGGCTGACAACTCCCAGACTCACTTTTGTGGAGTACTCTGCTAAAAACCAGTCAGGCTCTGTGGGAATCAGAGTTGCAACTGATCTACATGCATGAGAACAGCATTATAACTGCATCAGTTTTGCTGCTTCAGCATGAAGCCTGATCAGAAGATAAATACATTTGCTGAACAGTACAATCATCGTTGTTACAGGAAAAAAAAAAGACAATGAAGCAAGACTGATGAGAAGAAAAAATAAGTAATACTTTGACTATGAAAATCAGCAAGTATAAATATTTGCTTCTTGGGAGGCTGACCCAGAAACAGTTTTTCCCTTGTCTATTGATAGTTTTATGGGCATACTTTCAAGGTCATAGCCTTGAGACACTGAAGGGAAGAATTCACATGATCACCTGTGTTAGGGGAAGGTATGACTTGATTTTACAAGCCTAATGAGGTTTGAACCTTCAGTTAATAATTTATGCACAACTCGGTGTTATAAACCATTTATGATCTGGCAAAGAGATTAGGATTAAAAGATTATGTAAACAATGTCTCTGAATAGGCAGGTTTCTTGGCTTCAAGTGCAAGATGTTACAGAGAAATAGACTTTAAGAGAATATAAGTGCATATGATCCCAAGAATACACTATGTGATAACACTGTACCTTCAAAGTGCTATTGGGAGTAATCAAACAGACCATTAGCATAATAAAGGGAAATGTAGCCTGCATATCCCCTCTCATACCTGTCTTTCTAGTACCTAACTGGTGTTTATTTGCTCACTTTTTGTTTTCCATTTAGCACCACATCACTAGAAGAAGCAGATGAAATGGAAAAGGTAAGGTGATGGTGAAACCAAATTGGCCAGTGTAACACAGAACATTCTGGACAACATGAATACCTTTGTAAATTGACAGGAATGACCTTCAGCCCAGAATTAGCTTTCTTTTATTGCTGAGTTGACACAGTACTGAGGGAAAGGGAAGACAAAATCCTGAGGTTCTTAGGTGTTAGACATGCTACGAACTATTACGAGCAACCAAAAACTCCAAAGAATACTGAGTCTATTTATTACTCAAAAGCCAAATCCATACAATTATCACAGTGGTAAAGGACAAATAAGTGACATGAACTCTGCTGACTAGAAAAGCTGGTGACTGCCCTTCTGCAGTGGGCTGTACTCAGTAGCCTGTGGTTTATTACCAGACAGTAGCTGTGGCTGATTGAAGGCTGCTCATTTACTGACTTGCTCCATTGCAGTCAATGGGGCTTTTCCAAACTGGTTTGAGATGCTCCTTGGATTTCTACAGGCAGTAGTACACTAATACAACCACTGGCATTAACCATGAGGTGCAGCATATACATATCTCATAAATGCAGTAGTTACCTCAGAAGGAATTAATTTGACTTGATGCATGATGTATCACATGCAAGTAAAACTAATGTTTCTGTGCAGGACTCTTGTTTACATGGGCATCAAAGGACAATAATTGTCTTTACAGAGCTAGAGAGTGATGAAAGGCTGCAAGTTGGATCCCACCTGTCAATACCTGCCAAACAGAGCAGGAACTAATTGTGGTTTTGCAGCTGATGCTTCATGCTGAGAAATAAAAATGGAATGTGATCCTGTCCCCTTGTCAACTGAGACATGTCAGCATAAGAATCTCTTACAGGTTCATCCCCAAGACAGTGAAATTAGCAGAACCACATAGGAATTTGGGCATGGTCATTCCCACAAGGGCATTTCAATGCCTTACTAATTATGCTTGATGATTGATGCAACAAGATTCCTTTGTGGATATAAGGTCTTATTTCAACCTATGCATTATGCAAAGAAATTCTTGCAGAGCTTCAGATTTTCCTAATGCTCTTAAAGATTAGTTCTTCTTTTTCTAGATATTATCCTGGGAGAGTTTTGTGTTTCAATTCACTGAGAGAGGACCAAGCTATCCACAGTATCATCTCATGCAGGTAATCTTGTATTTTCTGACAATAAGGGTTTATGTATAAGGAATAAAACTAAACAGAAGTGAGGACTGTATTAGTCACATGTACAATCTAAGAGAGAGAAAGAAAAGGAAAAAAAGTTAGTTAGGCTAAAAGCCCAAATCAAATTAAATGACTTAGAATAAAATCATAAGCTAGAAAGCTCATTAAAATAAAATAGCTAAAAATAAAATTAACATTTTTTTTTAAGAGTGCTAATTAGCCACTGGAACAACTTATGTTGACATGTGATAGAATTTCATTTCATTTGCATACTTCAGATCTACACAGGGCTTTCTTTCCAACAAAGAACACTGTTGTTCATATGGTAGCTATGCATTCCATACAGGAATTACTGGGTTAGAAGTTCTGTAGGAGTACAGACAGATCAAATGGTTGTGGTAGCCTGATCTGACCCTGAAGTCTGCAAATGTCCATCTTGGAAAGGCCACATGTGATTGATGCACCAATAAATGGCACAGCTGGTTGACTCCCTGGGAACAAAAGAAAATTCTGGTTGAAGGAATCAGAAACACTTGCCCTGGCACAACAAAAGGCCATTTAAGATGCTACACTCTGATGACCACGAGCCTGCTCTCACTATGTTGTGTTTATAAACTGTCCATTCAACAGCCCTAGCTTTTTTATTTCTTTGTTCTATCACAATTAATAAAGAATCACAACCTTGTGCATTAAAAAAAAAACCACCAAAACATCAAAAAAAAAACCCCAAACAAAGAAACCAAACAACAAAATAAAACACAACATGGAAGGGCTTTGGTTCTTTTCACAATGTTGATTATAAGGCAAACTCATAGAAGCCAATAATTCCCATTGCACAATGCATCTCTTTTGAGCATTTGTTGCCTACAGCAGGTACTTAATTGACAAGTATGTTTCCAGTAGGTTGAACCAATTAAAAATACTCTTCAACTTTAAAAAACTGATACCCTACCACTCACTCTAGGATATTCTTTTTAAGAGCAAGTGGTCCACATCATCCTCCTGTGTTGTTTTATGTTAGTGCCCCTAGCTCCCAAGAAGCATGGAGCTAAAATGAAAATGCTGAAGAGCTTCCAGCATGAAGCTGCTTTTTCATGTAATTACACCTGCTGCTAATAGCCTCCCATTAAAGCCATGGCACAGGTTTTGCTAATCCATTACAAATGATTGGTTGGAATTTAAAACACTGCTTCAAGTGCACTGGTTTTCATGTTGAGCTCAAATTGTCAGAGAAAGGTAGCTTTCAACTTCACTGTTTGTCAGATTTTGAACTCTTTTACCCTCCCTAAGTGGCAAGGTGTGCCTCATTACAACAGCTATTACTAAGGGAAGTGTTGAATTTGGACCTTCCTTGGGGTTCATGTTTAAGGTACTTTCCTGAAATTAATGAGACAGGCTTTGCTCATTTCTGGGCAGCGTGAGATCCAAATTCAGACACTGGGCTCTAACAAAAGGCTTACTGCATAAATCTCACCACTAACCAGCACTGCCTGTGGTGCTGCAGCTTGCCTGAGGAGATGATTGCATACATAATTGAGCTTGAAAATTCTGATAAATTTTATACATTAAAAAAAAAAAATTCCTAAAGAAGTTTCACTAAGAGCATATGCAGTACCTTGAATCTCACTGTCAGATTCTTGATTTGCTTGTTCATATGTGTTAGAGAAAAGTCACAGTAAATTCACACTGAGTTACAGAAAATATTTCATATTTTTGAAATGCCATTTTATTAAAACACTGCCCTGTGCCAGAGCTGCTGTCTATACACCACTCGATTCCAAAGCCATATTCAAATGTACATTGCAATTAATTAGCTGACAGCCTGTGAGCCTAAAGAGAAAGTAGATGAAGGATTCAGCTGAATCAGAGTTCGTTAGATTTTTTTTTTTTAAACTATTCAGTCAACATTAAGGTGAGCCAGGTTCCACACACTTGTTAAAGTCAGTGAAGCTTAGAAAATCCAAGCACCTCACCTGACACTGGGCACCTACTTACTGGCCCATAAAATCACACCTTTTCTTTGCTGTCTTTAAGGAGTTGAGCTTGATTCAGTTGCATGCTCATAAATTTCTGCTGCCCTTTCAGATGCTCTAAAGCATCCCATGAGATGTGCATTGGCGGCTGCATGAGTTGGCAGGGTGCATCAAAAGAGCTTTGAACTAGATTTGAAGTGGGAAAGGGATAAAACCTGGCTTGCTGGAGATAAGCTTGGGGGCACCACATCAATGTGAGATGGCAAGATAGCAAGGTCCTTAAGCCTGCCTATCCCACTGGAGGTAGGGGATGAAGTGTCACAGGAAAGACAGAAGGTATACTGGTGGGCTAGAAATCATGGAAGTGCCTGGGAACAGTCAGGTAGGAATTAGGCCTTCAATCCTCAAAAGGTGATGGGGTCAACAGCCCAACTGAAGAGCATCTGCACCAACACACAGGAGGAGCTGAAAACCATTGTACAGCTGGAAAGTTGTATGTTAACCTATATATTAAGGGTTACCTCAATTATATTGAGCATAATAAGGATGGTGATGATAGGGTTGTCTATGGGTAAGAATCAGGGGGAAGGCCAACAAGGCAGATATCATGGTGGGAGTCCATTATAGACTACCCAACCAGGATTGGGAGGCAGATGAACTATTCTATAAGCAGCTGAGAGAAGTCTCACAATCACTAGCACTTATTCTTGTGGGGGACATCAACTTACTAGATGTCTGCTGGAAGTTTCAGCAGAGAGGAAAGGGTCCAGGAGGTTCCTGGAGTGTGTGGAAGGTAGTTTCCTGATGCAGCTGGTGAGTGAGCCAACTAGGGAAGGCTCCTTGCTGGACCTGTTGACAAATAGAGAACGACTTGCAGTTGATGTGAAAGTTTGAGGCCATCTTGGACATAGTGATCATTAAATAATAAGAGTTTTCAATTCTTGGGAAAGTAATGAGAGGGGACAGCAGAACTGCTGCCTTAGACTTCTGGAGGGCAAACTTCAACTTGTTTAGGAGACTGATTGGCAGAGTCCCTTGGGAGGCCATCCTGAAGGACAAAGAAGTCCAGGCAGGGTGAATGATCCTCAAGAGAGAAATCTTTAAGGTGCAGGAGCAGACCATCCCAGTGTGCCATAAGACAAGCCACCAGGGAAGAAGACTGGCCTGGCTGAACAGAGAGCTTTGGCTGGAACTCAGGAAGAAAAGTCTATGGCCTGTGGAAGAGGAGACAGGCAACAAAAGAAGACTACAAAGAGTCCATGAAGATGTGCAGAAAGAAATAATTAGGCCAAATCCCAACTATAACTCATTCTGGCTACAACCAAAAAAGACAATTAAAAAATGTTTCTAGAAATATATTAACAGCATGAGGAGGACTAGGGAGAATCTTCGATGTTGTTTAGCTGGACTTTAGTAAAGCTTTTGACACTGTTTCTCACAGCATTCTCCTGGAGAAACTGGCTGCTCATATCTTGGACAGGCATAGACTTCTCCAGATAAAGAATTGGCTGGATGATTTGGCCCAGAGGACGGTGGTGAATGGATTTAAATCCAGTTGGTGTCCAGTCACAAGTGGCTCCTGGGCTCAGTATGTGGGCCAGTTCTATTTAATATCTTTACCAGAGATGTGGATATGGAGATTGAGGGCCAGTAAGTTTGCAGATGCCACCTAGTTAGGTGGGAGTGGCAATCTGCTCAAGGGTAAGGAAGGCTTTGCAGAGGGATGTGGACTGGCTGGATTGATGGGCTGAAGCTAGTGTTAGGAAGTTCAACAAGGTCAGGGCCTGCTCTTCAGTCACAACAAACGCAGGCAATGCTACAGGCTTGGGGTAGAGTGGCTGGAAAGTTACCTGGTAGAAAAGGACCTGGGGGTGCTGGTGGACAGCCAGCTAAACATGAGCCAGCAGTGTGCCTAAATCCTGGCTTGTATCAGAAATAGTGTGGCCAGCAGGATTAAAGAAGTGATGCTCCCTGTGCCTGGCACTGGTGAGGCTGCAACTCAAATACTGTGTTCATTTCTGGGCCTCTCACTAAAGACATTGAGGTGCTGGAGTGTATCCACAAACAAATTTAAAAAGTGACTAATTCCCTACAGGATTAGAACTACAGAAAGGGCTTTTTATTGTGCTCACACACTGCCATCTGGTGTTGCTGGTGAATAATCAGTTCTGATGAACTTCAGAACCCAGCACACTGCAAATACTTTGATGAGGATCGAAACACACAGCTACACAACATTCCTGTGCTGCCTAACATTCTTGTTCTCTGCCTGTTGTCCTCCAAGGGAAGAGGGGGGAGGAAGGAGTTTTCCTTGCTCACATTTGCCAACTCACATTAGCAAATGTGGACTTTAACAGGGGTGAGAAACTCAGATGCAACTCTGCAAGATTTTCAACTTCAGCTGTTTGAGCTGCACTAAATCCCAAATTCCACTTGGTGTTTGCTCACAGGCAAGCAATTTCATAAAAGCCAGTGAAATGACGCAGGTTTGCTGTAAGATAGTAGAGTTACTTTGTGGGAAAATGAAAAGTGGAGCCCACATGGAAATGACACTATGTAAGAAATGCCAGTGGCTCAGGGTCACTGCAGGCTGCAGGACATGAGTCAGGCATCTCTGGCAGCATCACAGACTGCAGGTCACTGAATTTTCTTCTCTCCCTCCATTCTTCACCCCCAAATGATTTTTGTGCCAAAATTATTCTCAGAGACAGGGCAACACAACTGGGCTCAAGATGTGAAAGATGGCACGGCCATCCCTGGCCTTTCCCCATGGCTTTGCTGGGTAACACAAAGCTGTGTTATTACTTAGCACAATAGCAGAAACTAAAATAAGTATCTTTTTCAGCTCGCTTCACAGCAGACACTTTAACCTTGTCTTTTGGCATCCAGTTAAGTCACAAAGGTGGCTGAACAAGAAACTTTGGACACCTTTGGGTTGATGAGGCATTTTAGATTTAGGTGTGCTTTTTTTAAAGCAAAATTTGAAAATAATGTTTGGCACTTTGCAATTTAGAACTTACTAGCAGGATGTTCCTTGGCACAAGGCAGAACCCATCTGTTCACAGAGGAAAGATCAATAAACTGGAGCAAAACAGGAGATAGGTAGATTAAGAAGCAGGAGAAATTCCATGAGGCCCACAGAGGTGAAGTTTTCCTACCACATCAAAACAGCATGATCTTGCCTTGCTGTCCCCAGCTATCACAGACACAGTTCCTCCCCAGCCTGCTCTCCTATCTGTCCCCAAGATCCCCTGAGAGGAAGGAGCACCCTATGATGTTCTGGCCCCTTTACTGCTCCTCCTGGTGTCATGTACAAGCTCAAACTCAGAGCATCTCTGCCCTCCTACATCTCCCAGTTATCCTCTTCCTCAGTTTCATGCACAAAATGCTCCTCCAAATTCCTCTGATCCACATCTTGTGTTTTCTTTACTGCTTCTAAGGACACAGACACGTGTAGAACAGCATGAAAGGGCTTTGGGAAGCCACTGGCAAAAGTATTGGGAGCCTCAGCTGAAAAACACAAAGCACACAGCACATGGTCCAGGTGCATTTTCAGAAGAGGCAGAATCTAATCCAAAATATTTTCAGCATCTCATTTCTACACACAGCACAGAAGTTCTGGAGAACTTCTCCAACTTTGGAGAACCACCTCTTCCAGTTGTTGTGTTTCAGGAATGATCATTGAGCATACAGGACAAAGAATCAGTCTCACCACTTGTATTAAATCCTGAAGGGGAAGAGTAGGAGCAGCTTGATGGAAACTATAAACAAAACCTGAAGTTTACTATGAAGGAAAACAAAAAAGCAAGAACTATTGTTCTTGCACTTATTTCAGTGGATGTCTTCAACTTTTCATAAAAAAAAATTCCCAAGATGAAATTTTAACTTTTTTTTTTTTTAATTTTGGCAAATATCCTTAGACACATTTATCTGGACAGAAAGAAAGGAAACCAACCTTCTATTAAATGCAACATCAGAAATTTTATTTACAAATACACTGTAATTCAACAACCATTCTCCACTCAGTTAGTGGAGGAAAAAGTGATAGTTAAATTTTCCAAATGGGAAGGAAGAGCTCTTCCCCTTAAATGGATTCCACGAAATATTATGCCAACACCACTGAGCAAACAGATTATTCTTTGTATTGAAGTTTCAAAAAAAGCACATAATTTTAGAAACCAGCATGTGGAAAGCAAACACATTTGTGTGCATTTAAATGCAGCTTCATATTAACCTAAAGAATTCACTTTCAGTATATGTCAAAAATAAAGACAGCAATTGCAAATATATATTTATATTAGCTATTTCTCTAATGCTCATTTCAAGAGTGTAGAAACAAAATACCCTCTTCATATACCACTGGAAAGTCAGCTAGTTGATTATAAGCCTCAAAAATATTTTGAAGATATTACTGAAAATATACTTATTCTCCCTTGTTCTCTCAGTACTTGAAGCTGAAAAAAGTGAAAGCATTTCCCCCAGATATTTCCTTATTGCAATTACTTTCTTATAAATAAAAATAGTTTTATGAAGAATACAATGCATTGCTATGAAGACTAGACAAGCAAGAGTTGCTCTTAGAAAAAACACACATACACACAATATATATATTTATAGATCTACATCAGCAGCAATCACTTCTTCTTTTATCTGCAACAGTGGCTTCATATCTTCATTTGCTTCACATCGAGGTTGGTTGTCCAGCTGTTAGAAACAGAAGAAATTGTAATTAAGGTCTAGTTATTGAAGAATCTTAGTAACAAAAATTAACATTTCCAAGTTAAAAATAGTCAGATAATGGTGTTTCCAGTACCTACTGAAGATGGTAACACAAACTAAGTTACACATTCTGAATCTAGCAATCCAAATTTAATGAACAATACAAAAACTTGAGTTTAATCCTATTATAGCACTGCAAGTATTTCAGGCCAAGTAATATTCCACAGAACATGCACACTACCAAGTTTTTTTAAAATTACTTTTAGTATTAGCATAGAGACAAACTGTCAGTTTTTCTAAATAGACATTTCAACAATAAAATTAAAATTCACTAAATAACTAACAATATTAAAAAGGAACTTGTGTATCCTCTCTCTGCATGTACTTATTGGCATCTGCTAATATTCTGGTGTTTTGCTACAGTGTTCCAATTTTCAAACACAAAATTGACTTAAAAATGTGCAAAAATATAAACCCACAAAAGTACAGAGTGAATATTAATAATCCTACAGTTTATCCAACATTTTAGTTAATATCCTCACGTTCCAAACTAATGAATAATTAGCCAGGCTGATGTTAAATGGCAGCTGCAAACAAAGTAATCTGCATTCCAGACCAGTGCTGTGCTGTCAGTTTATTTTCATCATACTAATTGCATCTTGGTATTGTTCAAATAGCTTATTTCAATTACTAATCACCAATTTAAACACTTTATCCTGCACCTACAAGTTTTTACAATTCTTGATTTACTTGTATCTCATACAATGATATTCTGAGATGCCCACTGGCCCAAGTAGATGCAGTCTGAAGGGAAGGGAATAAAACATTTCCTCACAGATAACTCTGCTTCTGAAAGGCACTGCTGTGGCTTTATGGGCTGAAATGCCAAAGACAGACTAAATAGCAATTTCTTTGTGATAAAATTTTTGGTTACTTCCATCATAAAATTCCTGAATACTGTTTAGGCAGGCAATAATAAAAAAACAGATTGTAAAGATAAAGACAAAATAACTTGAGCAGGCTCCAGATTGAGTGTCCCAGCACATTCAGGTGCTTCAAATAGGAACACAGTCTCTTTGGTGCATCAAAACAAGGAGATATCTTCTCCTAAAATAAAGCAACATGGTCCAGGGCTCTGTATCACCTCCAGAGTGATACATTCTGCACCTAACCTCTGTGAATTGCTCTTAGCATCAGGAAGAGGTGTGAGTTTTTCTGCTTTTAGTTGGGGCACCACAAGCATTTCTGTGGTGCAGATTTTCCTCATCCTGGATGCTAAAGGGAGCCTGAGACAGCAACAGCAACAGCATCAGATGCAGAGCTTCTCTTTTTTTTTCTGAGCTAGGCTTCTCAGCCATCAGATGCCCAAGTCTTGCTCGTGTTGTAGCACAGGTATCCTGTTCCCTTCACTGCCTTCTGGTCCACCATGGGAAGAACGTGCCAGACTCATGAAGAAACACAGACATGTTTCCCAGGAATTAAGAATTAATTCAGAAATGCTTTCCCTTATCATTCTGGAAAATACATTTGTTACATAAAAATAGAGCCATAAAAAAAATTCCTGAGACTTGTCAAAAACAGGAGGTTGTCTACTATCAGCTATGACAGCAGAAAACAAAATCAAAAACCAAACAAAAAACCAACTCAACACCATTATTCAAAACCTTAACATCATGCTCCAGTAAATCAGAATTCTGCAAACCATAATAAATGAAAAAAAAATTATACTGCACCTTTTAATTAAGATCTGTAAGTAAATCAATTCCTCCTGAACTTGTACCTAAATGAATAACCAATCACAGACCTATAATTCAAATAATAATAGCATTGCAAAAAGAAACCAGCATTTCTGCTGCCTGCACAGGATAAACTAGTAGCTTTCCAGATTTGTGTTAGGATTAAACACATATTCAGATTTATTTTTTTTTATTAAGACTTTTTTTTTTTTCAAAAAAGGCTTCTCCATTATCAAGAGAAGCCTTTTGAGAAACTGACAACTCCTTGACACGACTTTCTCAGATCACTGAAGGAAGTGGGATGATTATACCACATTTTCTGCTTGAAGCTGCTTAAGAACAAAGTGGTAAAATCAGCTACCAGCAAGTTAAAAGTTAGGAATGATTACCCTACACAAGACAAACTGACAATCAAACCTTGCTGAACCTAAGCATTAATATACCAACTAAAAGCTCAATGTAAAAGCTACCAGGTGGCCCAGCTGTGCAAACAGTGGGTTGTCCAGCACAGAGAAGAGCAGAGTCATGCACACTGCAGTCACATTGCCTTACTTTTAAATCTGATATAGCAGTCGTTGCAGAAGAGTTTGTTGTTTCGGATCCTGACTTCAGCTCCAGAGCGGGACCCCCCAAGGTCACATCCACAGGCAACACACTGTATGACAGGTGAACAATTAGCAACCCCTTAAACAATATTCAGAAATGCAAGTGTTTTTCTAGAGCAGCTTGGATTAAGCTCAAAAAAGCTTGAACCAGAAACCCACAATCACTAGAAGCAAACATATAATGATTAGTAGATCAAAATGCAACAAACCCTGAGGAAGTATTTTAATGTGATGACTGGCCAACAAAAAGAGGAGATACATCAACTAAGCAACATAAAGCAGAGGCTTTTTTTTTTTTTTACAGATTACTTCATTAAACCTATTAGGAACTTTAGTTTCTCTGAAAATTAAAACTGGCTCAACATGAAGAAAATGATTCTGAAGATGACAACAGCAATTTTGGCACAGAACACCTGGGTGTGCTACCTGCAGATTTCCATGTGGCTGCTGGTATCCTCAACCCTTCCTTCAGAGCTGCAAATACTCAGGAACCTCCAGTTTCCTGAGTTTGCATCATAGAAACGAGTTCTGATCTAGAGAAGGGACCAATTTCATTCTTCTTGAATAAACACATGAATAAGGAGCCTGACAGCTCTCATGATAACATTAAACTATTTAACTATGGTGACTGAACATGTCTTTGCTGTGAATATGACCCACCTCTGGAAGGAATGTAATCCAAAACATAACACACTCCTTACTGAATTTACAAAGCACTCAGCTGACTACAGAAAGACAGATAATTTGCCTGCTTAATAGGGCAATGAATCTTTGGGATGGCAGGCTCTTCAACAGCTCATTAATCTTCAGAAATTTGAAAACCATAAATTCTTACACAGGTTAGGAGCTACAGGTGGACTCCCTCACAGAGAATACAGGTTCTGCAGGAAGGAAATAACTATTACCCATGAATTACTCCTGTCCCTCCTGCTCACACTGGGTTTTGAATCAATTCCTTCTAAAACTCCAGGCATTGCAGCTAGGCAAAGACAAGCATTCTGAACCAGACACAGTAAGTCTCCTTCCTAAAGCCATGTAAGAAGTAGGGTCCAACAGCACCTCCAAATCACAGTTTAATTCCCCATCCTGTCCTAGGGAAGGGAAACTAGGAGCGCTTTTGTGCAAGCAGCTCTCTGTATGCCCCAAGCTGGCTGGAAATCATCTAACTATGGCTCAACACTGAGCATCAGCCAATATACTGAGCTTCTGACCACAGCTGAGTAGCACAGAAAACAGCTTCTGGTTTAGTGCTGGGTTTTATCCTGACAGAATGAACTCTGCCAACATGCCAGTGCCTGAAAACACCACATGAGCACTGCCTGTTAGGATTAGCTTAGAAGTGATGGCTCATCTGAAACGATTCCATTTCCAGGGAACAGGCTGGGGGATTTTTTTTTTAAGGAGCTGGTTTCTCTGGAAGAAATTTCTCAGTACCTTCTGCTATGTTGTTGCCCATTCAAAGGAATAACTGTGATCTCCCAGTCGACATGCCCATCTTACTTGTCAAAGTCCTACTTGTTAGTTCTGGCATTTAAGACATACTTCTAGAGCTGAGTGCTAAATGCCTGCAGACAGGATTGCATCATGGAAATCTGCATGCAGCAGGCTGGCAAGATTAGAAGGCAAAGCAGGTGATTAGTAGAGCCCCAGTGAGTGGAAGACTGCGTAGCCATGCGTGCTCCTCCTTAGCTCCCGTTCCTCCACGATGGGACTCCCAGCTCTCACCTTAAAGCACTGTAAATGATAACAAAGACCAAGAGACTCAATGATCATGGCTGCTCCTTTGCCCAGAATGCTATCACAGTAGGAACAGATTTTCTTCCCACTGACTGACCTAAATAGAGAACGAAAATCCTTAAAACCACATTGGAAAAAGGTTTCCAAGACAAATAGATTATCAATGACTCTTCGAGATTAAAAATAAAAAGATACAGGTAAAAAGTAGATTATTAGGCTGCTCAGGGAAATAAACTGAAAATTAGTATTATTTACAGTAGGGAAAGTTCACTGTTATAGTTTAGATCAAAGTTACATAGGAACAAATGAAGAAATTCAGTCACATACTTGAGTGGTATTTCATTGTATAAATTACCTTTTACAAATAAACATAAGTATATTGGTATGTTTGGAGTTTAAGAACACAGCTTTTGTGCTCCTGCTTTCTCTCTTATTTGTTGGTAATGATAAAGTCCAAGTTTTAGCAAGCACCCTGCCACCTGTCCCTATCTGCACCTTGTTAGATAACAAAAAGCTATTCCTGGATGTATAATATTATGTTAACTCTGAACATAAGTCATACAGAGGTCACTTTTCATAGATCTACCAAGATGTTAGCAAATGAAAGAGAGAACAAGTTATGCCAACATGGTTAAGAATGTAATTTTCTTACATTAGAAAGAATGTAGGAGCCTAGATTTACCAAAAAAAAAAAAAGAAAAAAAGGGAGAAAAGTCAATTTATCATATAGTGTCTGAGAGTGCAAGAGCTAGTGAAGCAGTGCTCCTGTTGTTATAAGTTTTAAAATATGTTTTAAAGAATTTTTTAAATGTTTCACATACAGAAAGCAGCAGAGTTGTCCACCCTACCACAATGGAATTGCATTTTTGTTTCAAAATATGTTGCAATTCTTGCTTTCTCCTCCTAGATTAAAACCAACATCCTACTCAGTCATTCTCCAGGGTCATGGGTTATAAACATTCCTGAGTGCTCCTTGAGATGACATCAACCACATGCCAGGATGGGGGGAGAAGATACCAAGATGAGGGCCATAAAATGTGGGTTTCAGGAATCTTTTGTTAAAACAAACCTAAGAAAGTAAATGTCAGAAATGCCACCTGGAGCAGGCTTTTACTAATCATTTTGGTAACCAATATACAGCTTAGAGACTGCAGATTTATTATTCATTGTTTTTTTAACTGATCTCAAGCAGTGATGACAAACGTGTGGAATTTTCTGAATAACTGGAGCAAGGGGGGTAATCCCAGCCCAAATTTCCACATTCCATCCACCCAGAAAACCCCAGGTACTTTTCAGATTTGTTAATCAATGTTAGGGGCAAGAACACTGCTTTAGACCACCATATATATGATGCTGGCTTTTTAGTGCAGCCAGGTATTTATACCCTCCCAGCAGAAGAGCACCCACCCACTCACCTGCTGCGTGTCTGGGACACTGACTGGGCAGCAGAAAGGGGAGATTGAGCCCGGGGGGCTGCCTGGGACACAGAGGGGGCTCTCACAGAGGTGGCTGCAGGAGGGGCTTTGCTGGAGGAAGGAGTGCACATGTAGGCTCGATTTGAAGTGGACACTGGGCGAGTGAAATCTTGACTAGAGGACAGAGATGTAGAGGAGGCAGATTGATTCAGCCAAGAGTGATGCCTCCACGAGCCCATTCTTGAAGAATCAAGGTTGTCCAAAGACTCCCCTCTGTAACAGAGGTACCCACAAATGTAAATGGCAGTATGGCTGGAGATAAATTCTGATTTTATTTTTTTTTTTAAAGAAAATTATCCTAGTATTTTTAAATTTCACTAGCATGAAGATGCTTACATGATCACCCTGACCAATATTCCTCACATACTTAAAATGTCTGAGCAGCCCAATTATCCTTTGTGCCAAAATCTTAGTTTCATGGGAAAAGCAGGTGAGGTGGCACTTCACAACTGCAGAATAAAGGCAAAACATTCTTCACTGCAGCCTTATCAGAGTGAACCATATCCAAATCTGCTGTACAGCAACAAGCCTCAGATACCAGGTTTGTTTTTGTTTTCTCCAAGGGATACCAGATTGAAAATAACAATCCACCCAGACTGGATAGCATCGTCCAGGTACAAGGTGTTGGCCCAGTAGCTAAGTACTCTCCTGACTGATAACTTGGCTGTTTCCTAAGTGACAAATCAAACATTTGTACATTACTTAAAGCCAGAAACAAACTCCAGACTTTAACATATTTCTATGTAAAAAAAAAGAGTATACTTCTTAACCATAATAACTGATTTCCACAATAAATTGTCATGCTGAAATTCTTAAGCACAACTGTCAATGACACACAACACACTACTGATTTCCAGTGCTGGTATACCAACTAAGAAATAAGCAGCTGAGTTATTTACAGGTCACATACACATTCTTTACTTGCATAAGAAAACCCCTAAACCATTTAATCAAGCTGTAACACAGCTAATTCCTCCTGTCTGTGCTGCTACGCAGTTTACCTTAGCATTTCACAGGCTGGATTTGTTTCTGTGCTCTTTCATACAAGTTTAGAATAACCAAATCCAAATATTTTATGAGACATAAAGTAAATTTTTCATGGGATTCCTACCTCCTCATGCTGTTGCTGTACAGACTAATGGGCTCCTTATGTATACTGGAGCTGCGCTGCCTAATCCAGCTGCTGTCTGTGTGCAGAGATGTTTTCTTCCTCATTTCCTGAAGGATTTGCTGTCTCTCCAGCTCTGCTGCAGACAGGTTGTGCTCCTTCTGAGGCTTCTTCTGAGAGTCACTTGTGTTCCAGGACCTCTCTGAATGCTTGCTCTGGGTACCTGTTTGGACAACATGTGCAGACCTCAGCAAGGCACCTCAGAAGCACAAAAGCAGTTATCACATGTTCAGTACTCTGGCTGTAAACCCACTTGTTCACCATCACATTCACAAGTTTCTCCAGTTCCTTTTTACAACCAGGTGACCAGCATCAAACTTTGCAATATATTTTTAATTATTTTTTTTTTTTAATTCATGTTTCCATTAATGTGGCCTTACACATCATATTCAACCTTAAAACAAGTAGGTATTTTCTTTGCTTCCCAAGTGTGTATGTATATACATTTGTGTGCACATATATACACATATATATGTATTTTTAGAAGGGCATAATCTCTTTTAGTGCCACAATTTGGACTCTTGTTCCAACATAAACTGAAGCCATATACAGAATACCAAGTTGAATGGTGGGATACCTTTTTTCCCTTTAAGAGTTTGTATTTTTTTTTCTGCAAGTCATCCCTGTTCTCAAAAATTCTTTCCTCATTCAAGTATACTCTTTTGTGATATTAAACACATCACTCTATCTATTTTTGTTTATATAAATGTACATATAAAAATATAGATATATATGTAAATGACAGAAAGTGCCTCTTCTATTTGGATACTGTGTTAACTAGTCAGTTGAAATGACATTTATGGTATAGATGGCCTTTGAAATTTTAGAAGGAGGAACAAACATCTTTCTCCAGATATTCTAGAAGGCAACTATTTTTTCTTTTATTTCCTATATCCAGTAACAATTCTTTACAGTAAGACTAATTAATAAAATTACTCTGTAATAAGCCATTCAATTGAAGTGTCAATCCCTTTGAATACTTCTCTGACTAGTGATTTGTCTTTGGTTTTATTTCTGTAGGTTATAATTCTAAAATATTGTGGAAGATTACTTGCTCATCAGTTGGATGACCAAGCTTTGATGTGTAACAGTAATGTCAACCTGCAATATATAATCTCATACACCACTTAATTCTCTATAGTTACTTGCATTACTTTATGTAACCATATTTTAGACATTGGAATAGCTCTTGGGCATCTTCTACTGTTAATGTATTTATAAGTCCTGTTGCTTTATTTGCTTTACACACATCCCTCAAACTCAGTTATGTACCTGAAGGACAACTCGAGGAAGGCATCACAGAACTGGAGTGCAGGAAACCAGCCACTGTGGCAGAATCAAGAGTTGACTTCTAGCTATGTGACTCCTACACTAACAGTAGTTAAGAGCAGCAAACAGTTGTTTTAAATACAGGATTATCTTGGTCTGTGCAGCTTTTGTCATTGACAGCATCAGCATATCAAGAGCTCACACATCTTCAGTGATATATCTAACACGACTGGTTTAAATTCCTAAAAATATCAGTCATCTAAACTTCAGGCATCTAAGATCTGTTTGTAATCACTGCTACTGCCTTCAAGAGAGCAGTTAATTATATTTGGTCTAGGCTTATATGTTGACTGTATGAATTTCCTCTTGCTGTGGAAACTTCATTAAACTGTGGCATGGTATGAATTTGAATTACAATGCAGCTATCAAAAAGCACTTGGACAGTTAATTTTCTTAGGCTGTCCAATACACTTGGGTTTTTTTTAACATTCTTTAAATAATGGAAAATAAGCAATACTTACCATTTCTGATTGTGTTGAATTCATTCAGTTCTGAAGTTGACTTGGACTTATTCCTAAGGATACAGGAAATATTAATTTCTTCTATCTCAACTAGGAGACATCATCATGGAAAAAGATCTTATTGTATGCAACAGTTACATAGCCCCACTTTTCACCATCCTTCCCATCAACAACTTATGCTGTACTTAAAACATGAGGCAAAAATCATAATCACTGATTAAAAGTTATAATTGTGTACTGAAAGTTCCCAGTGCTTCATCTATAAGGACAAATCATTGTATTTGCTTCAACAAAAGTATGTAAAAATTTATGTCCTTCCTTGTTAAAGCTTTGTGAAGATTACAGTTAGACAATAAAGGAAGTGATAAATTTCTAATCAGGGTTAGAAATGGTTTAACTTCTGGAGAGACTTAAATCATACTTCAGTACCCCTGTTAGACTGTAAGCAAAACACCTCACACACTATATGCAGATTGTTCTTAGGAAATTTATTATTCACTGATTATATCTAGATTATATTTTTTTTAGTTTTAGACAAGAAAAGTTAATGAATATACAGGAAGACAAAGGACAAAAAGCTGGTTTTCTGGAGAATACAGAGCAGGAGCTTCAGAAACACCTCTGTGCTGTACTAGTCTCAAGTAAGACAGTTTCTTTGTTTAAAATACCTTAGAAAGGAAGATAAATCTTTGGCTGGGGTTCTGCTACATTATTGTGTTTACATGTATAGCATTGACTGGAGTCTTGTCCAGCTGAGAGACAAGTTGGAGCTGAGGGAGCCTTGTCCTTTGTCTATAGAAAAATGATGCATAAACTGCACCACATTTTTTGCTCCCCCAAGTTCCAGTCATCTTTCCTATGGTGCACACTTCTTATTGATTTGAGAAGACACAAGAATTTGCCTGTAGTAAACTGGAGTTCCAAAGAGAAGGTCAGCCTTGCCTGGGATGCTTTTAGCACCTGAGAAGCCTCCTTACACATATATCCTACATTTAATTACTCAGTGTAGGCACCTTCTCAAAGTTAGATTTAGATCTTCCACTAGTATCAGATTCACTAGTTGTACCCTGTAAGTTCTGGGGTTCCTCTTGATATATATTCCAAAAAAACCCCAAAAACTATGGACTTATTCCAGTTATAAGAATTGACTAAATAAACAAGTCTTTCAGAACTACTGTAGTTCTGAAAGAACTAGTTCCATCTAAGACAAAGGTTTGATACAAACATACTGGATTTAGGTAACCAGCATTTTTTAACCATAGCCCAGTTATCGGAAAGCAGAAGAAAAAGTTTTCTATTCAAAGAGCACAGATCTGCAGTGGCTACTACATTCTATTGAAATGTTAAAAACCTCAAACAAAAACAACAATAAAACCCACAACAAAACACCAAGCAAAGCAAAATAGAAAACAACAGAGGTGTTAATAAGATATTAACCTAACAAATGGCACATTTACTATCTTCCTGATAAATATGCTCCTGCCACCTCTCACTTCCCTCCCTGTTTATTCTCTTTCAAATTGCACAATCCTGATAGGGAAGACTGCACCTTAGTTTGTATAGCACATTATGACACAACCAGAATATTATCTGAATATTTTTTTCTAGACAGATAAGTAGTACCACCCACATATTTACTTCCTCACAGTTCTGCTTCTCCCAGTAAAATCCTACTGACTAACTGCTGTTTACAACACAGTGTATAATTTGCCAAAAGTTTTGCTGCTTGCTTTCTCAATATGAAAACAAAACAAAAACTGTAAAGCAGCAGCAATATGAAGTATACACTTAGCTCCCATGGCTGAAGTTTATTGAAACAGGAACAGCAAAGTCACAGAATATGTTGACATTCAGTATCACACATACCTGTCAGCAAATGACTGGCCAGGTTGATCCTCAATGGTTTTAGAAACTTCATAACGCTCATAATGTCTATTAAAAAAAAAGTAATAATAAAGAACATTATGTTCATATACAGAAAAAGACAGACATAAATATATCTTAATAAAAATATTCAAGGCAGTTCTTTAAGACAAAAAGGAAAATATCAAGCAGGCACAAGTTCTAAGGAGGCTTGATTTTATCAGTCAGAAACACAATAACAAAAGAAGGCAGAAAAAAACCCCTGCCTGAAATTACATTTGTGTGACAAGGAATCAAAATATGAGTACACCCAAATGATTAATACTTATTCCTGAAAATATTTCTATCTACAGATTCAATTTATTACTACCTGTCAATGAGAGGATGACCAGCTCGATCCTCTATTGTTTTGGATACTTCGTAGTGCTCATAATGCCTGGATGAATAAAGATAAAATATGTGTTCAACAACAACAACAAAACTTTCTAGACATTGAGCAAGCAGTAAACACACAGAGCAAACTGAGAAAGTCAGATGTGTCAGCAACATGAAACTATCTGAGAAAAAAGCTCAAAAAGGCTTGTTCAGATGCTGCAAAAATTGCAAATATCAGTACATGACTGATTATTTCATCTGTTGCAAAGCCAGGAGGTAAATTTTGTGTAAACACAGTTGCACATATACTCTAGAAAATTGTATAGGTGGAGACTGTAACCCACAGGGAAACAGTAACTTCCACAAACAAAGCTCTTCCAGCTGCCTGTCAGTGCCCCAGTGCTCTTTGCAGCAAGTCCCATGCCTTCACAGCTGTTTATATCATAGTTCAGGTTTCAAGTCGTATCTTAAAGCAAACATTTCAGATCAGAAATTTTAAATCTCCTTTTCACCAAACTTGCTCTTTTACACAAAGCCAAGGATGCAAAGCCATCCTTATTGAGCAAAACACATCCTTTGGAAGCAATAAGCAATTAAATCCCTTGGGACTAAAACATATATCAAAGATTTAGATACGTAGATATGATGGCAGCTTAATAAGTCACCACACAAAGTGCTATTATCTTGCAAATGGGACAAGCTAAAATTGCAGATACCATGGCTCTGCTGCCAAGAAGAACCTGTTTAGTCATTGCAACAACTCTGCCTCTGCTTTGCTCAGAAGGGATCTCAAGCAGAAGTCATTTACAATGAGCTAAAGTAACTCCAGGTCTCACAATCTCCC
Source organism: Ceyx melanurus (assembly GCA_024611195.1). NCBI lineage: Eukaryota > Metazoa > Chordata > Aves > Coraciiformes > Alcedinidae > Ceyx > Ceyx melanurus. The sequence goes on along the minus strand of JANHGL010010918.1, from coordinate 27,066 downwards.
TGGAAAATACATGCGATTTCATAATCAAATTTTCTTCTCCTAAGACTGAACTTGATATCTTCAGTCATCTATTACTTGTATAAAACCAGGGAGAAATCCTCAAGAGAAACAGCAAAGCTAGTCAGACACAAGGCAATAAGCTAAATGCACAAGAAATAACAAAATGTTACTGGTTTAATCTGTTCCAGACAGATTAATCTCCCACGATGCCTGTAATACTCAAAATTTCTGGCAAGAACATGAACCTGTAAACTAATAGATGGAGTATTTTTTGTTATTCTTTTCCTTCATTTATTTATTTATTTATTTATTTGCAGTTTTGCATGTGAATGTTTTGGGGGGGATGACTCCTTTTTCTTTGCTTTGGCTGTGGGGTTTTTTTCCTTGTTTGCTTTTGATGCTGTTTGTTTGTTTGTTTGGGGTTCAGTGTGTTGGGGTTCTTTTGGGTTGACTTTTTTTTTTGAGTTTGTTTTGTTTGTGTTTGTTTGTTTGGATTTTTGTTGTGGTTGGCTTGGTTTTGTTTTTTTAAACCAAGCTGCTGAAGAAGGTAATGAAAGACACTTTTCCATGCTTTAGAATACATATATCCAGAGTGGGTATTTCTACCAGGCTATCATACCTAAACCAGTATGTGTTCACTCACTGTGATATCCCTCACTGGCAAATTAACCCAGCAGTGCAATTAAAGTGTATTGTTGCCCTGTTGAACCAAAATGAGAGGAGTTTGGGAAATCAGTCATGTATTTGTTGGAAAGGAGTTAACTTGACATTTCTTCTGGATGCCCTGTATGTTGAGCCACTGGTGCTCAGTTTACAGCCTTATACAGGGTTCTTGCAAAATCTTCACACTGTATGCTTCAGGTCATCTTTGATTTGGCTGTAATTACTGTGTTGACACTTTCTGTTTCAGAAATGAACTGAAGGGGGTTAATAAAGCACTTGAGTAATGGAGAACAACTTTGTCTTATGCCTGATCCTTCTACCTTTAGAAAGAAAGGCTACCCTGTGGTATCTCGCACTGACTTACAGCTGAATACTCTCACATATTCAGGATGAACACACTCTCATTAGAAATGTATTTGAATTTTTCATGCAGAAGGAAGATAAAGTACATCCCATCAGAAGTGCATACCTTTGGTAGTGAGGCACTTCCACCGACACCTCCTTCTGTCTTTCAGCCTGCTGCCTCTGCTCCTCCTCCCGCCGCCTCTGCTCCTCCTCCTCTGCCCGCCGCCTCTGCTCCTCCTCCCGCCGCCTCTGCTCCTCTGCCCGCTGCCTCTGTTCCTCCGCCCGCCGCCTCTGTTCCTCCGCCTGCCGCCTCTGCTCCTCCTCCTCTGCCCGCCGCCTCTGCTCCTCAGCATACTGCTGTTCTCTCTCTCTACGTTGTCTCTCGAGTTCCAGCTCTTGCAGTTCCCTTTCTTGCTCAAAACACAGGGCTGCTTCTTCCTGGATCCTCTGTTCATCCTGAAGCCTTCTCCTTTCTTCTTCCAAGTGCACCCCCAGCTCGCTGCCTCCATCTCTTTCCGGCTCCTCTGTATTTGCTCCAGGGCTTGCTCTACAGCTGGACACAGATGGAGCCCGTGCAGGGACAGATGTTGTGTTTAAGGTTAGAACAGTTTGCTCCTGTAGCAAAGGGAAGAAGAAGAAGAGTCTGAAGATACCACCATCTCTGGAGATATTCAAGGAGAGGTTGGCCAAGGCTCTGAGCAGCCTGGGGTAGTTGAGGGTGTCCCTGCTCACTGCAGGGGGGCTGCACTAGATGACCTTTGGAGGTCCCTTCCAGCCCTAACCATTCTATGATTCTATAAGAAAAAGAAAATAATGTTTTTATGGAAGGGGGCTCACTCAGTAAAGTTCATTTATTCTGAAAGGGAAGACTCTGTAAAAAGCTTTCCAAACACTTTCAGTGGAAGACTCAGGGCATACATTGGTTTCATGTTTTGAGTGCCTCCTCAAAACACATTCTCCTAATACAAGAGCTTCATTCCACATAGCAGCCCTAACAAGTGCTTTGGGCAACGTAGCCACAACTATGTGAAACATTCTGCTTTCTACAGCATCACTCACATTTCAAACCATCCCATCCCTACTTAAACACCCATAGAAACCAAACTTTTCCATTATACTCAGCGTTTCACCCTACTGTTTTGATTTAGAGACCCAAGACCTACCTAAGAGTGTACACACACTGACACACACTACAACTATGAATCAGACCAATGAATTTCACACTAATCCCCCTTCTCCATCTTCCCATATTTGAAAGTTAAGCCTCAGACCTATCACTATGACTACTCTCAAACATGAGAAAAGGTATTCTAGTGGTCAAAAGATGTTTTAGTTGCTGAGAATAAATACTGTTTACAGGTGTATCCAAACCTCTAATGATGAAAAAAAAAAAGAAATGGTTTACATTCTTGTACAGCAAAGTCCTCTAACAGCTTTCTCATTCAGGTCCTAAGCCTTAAATGACAATATACTTATTAGTAACTGTATAAACACAACTGATCTAGCTAGGACACCTGAAGCAGTGCTCACATAGCAATAAAGAAGAGATATCTCAGACACCTCCCACACTCAGGAGAAAAACTGTTTATCTTCCCATAAGCAACAGCCACAAAAATCAGCATCTACAGAAACTACACATATTCAATGTTTTGAAGCCTATGACAGCGAATCTGAAGATCTGATATGCAAATTCATCAGAGATAAGATGACCTGCCTCTCAGTAACAAGTCAGGCACTTGCAAACATGCTTTACCATCAAGTATTAAAGCTCAATTCCGACATGTAGCATCAAGAGGCAAATATACAGCAGAGGTGACTGTTTCGTTCCTGTCACAATAATTATTACATGCTGAAACTATTTGCCAACATATTTCTGGTGTTAGTTACCTAACCAGTGTAAAGTTCAACAGGTCTGAAAACATCCCATTTACTCTTTCCTGCCCATTTTTGCAATCCAAGCAACAGAAAACAATTCCTTTTCCAAAATGCGAATTAAATGACATAGCAAAATAAATTAATAGCATGCTTGCATGCATCTACCATATGGGAAAAAAGCCACATGAAACTAAACAGCCAAAGCTGGAGCCACATTTATAGCCCTACCTCACTGAAGTACTTGGAGCTTTCTTTTTCTGCTTCTTGCTTTGCTCGTAGCCATTCTTCCCTCAGCTTTTCTTGTTCCCGTTTGTATTTCTCCTGTTAGGTTAGATTGAACTTAAACTCAAAATGAAGAAACATGGCATTTTTTAATTTGCATTAAAATGTAAATTGAGTGTGGTTTTTAACAGACCAGCATGGAAAACATGCCTGAGTTCCACTAGGACATTCAGTCTGCCATGACTGAATTAAATCCTGGCTGAAATACAATCCAAACCAGCTCTGCAATTGATTGTGGGGGATCCAGGCTTATTACACACTAAGTCTCCTAACAACTGACCTCACATCTGTTATATTCCCCATCTTGCAGTTTGGCTGATTTTTGTTCAGACAGTAACTAAAGTACTTATTGAAAGATGGAATTATTATATTTAACTTGGAATTGAGTACATTATATGGTAAATATAAAGTGATCACTAAGTGAAATATGAAGCAGTAATTTGGTTTGAGCAGAACTCTTGGTCTTTAGGAATGTTATTTAAGCAATTTCTGGACCTCCAAATTTGTCCTATGACTGGATTTGGTATGAAACCAATGTCACATCTTAAAGCATTACTCAAGGCACACAATAAATGTTTTGGTGGTTTTGTCAGTCACCACTTACAACTTGGGAAAAGGAAAATATTTAATGGTATCAAGAGTATTCCTTCTAAGATGTTGGAAATAAATAAATACAGGCTTCATTTCCTTTCTCTTTTATTGGAAAATCATTACTAGGATCAGGAGGAAGAGAAAGAACATTATTACTCTACCCAAATTACTGCTTCAGAAAGAAAAAAGGAGAAGCAAAGAAAAGAAAAACAATGTCAGAGGTCTGAGGCTGCTCACAAGAAAGGCAAGCCAAGGTTTACATTCTTTAAAGCCATCTCTTCAGGCATCAAATGGTGCACTCAAATCATAACAGAGATCACAAATATGGTTAGGGAGGCATAGCTCTTGCCTTGCAGAATTTATAAGTGAAAAGAATGACAAAAGATAAAACATCCAAAAAACAAGAGTTGCTAGATTGTACTTTGACATCTCATTTCTGCTAAATGCACCAAACTTCTTAATAAGGATTTATGCAGAGTATATTGTGTTTGCTGACATCTCTCCTAGTTGACAGCCTTTAGATAATTAACTTTAATTTTCAGACGTGTCTTGGTGAATGGGTTTGGTTGAATGGGCTTATGCTTCACTCAACTGAGGTCTTTTTGCAGAGATAAGTGCTTGGTTTTTTTGTCCTATCCTAAGATGACAAACATTGCCCCTTCCCTCCACAACACTTCTGTCCTTTTCTAACTGGTTATCATGGTGGCTTCATTAGAAGGTTGAGTTTCCTGACTTACAGAGGTCTTAAGAACTAGGTTGATTCCAACTGCTAGTTGATGGCTAAATTACATGATGCTAGCAGGCATCTAACCATGGCACTGTCTGCCTTTATTTCTGAATATAAGGCAGTATTGATAACTGAAGGTAAAACTTATTCTGGAGACAATTTTCTTAAAGACAAAAAATAAAACATTCTAAAGTGAAGACTGCTGTCCCTTAGGTTTTTTTCTTATCCATTATTCTGTTTGCTTATATATTGTATTTATTATCTTATAACTAATATTCTATTATCCAAAATTCTGTCACCAGTAAGAGCATACTTGTGATGCTTGAGCACTTCTGGCTGTAGTGAATACTCAGTTTGGATTTCATTTCACGAAGCTCACTAATGCATTGCCCTCCACCTCTGAATAATTGCTGGTGTGTGTAGCTGTGCAGGCCAACACCAAGAAGAGTTGCAGGTGTCACATGCTATTTTTCTTTCCTAACAGCTGCCACACCCAGGGGATTGCCACCCTGTGATTATGAAGATTAGTTATACCTGCAATAAACGGTCCTGCTCCTTTTGCCATTTTTCCTGTCGCTTTCGTTCTTCCTCTTGATCCCAAACCCGACGACTGGGAGCACTGATGGATGGGACTGGGAGCTAATAGCACAGAAATGAAAGATTATGGTCTTCCATGTAATTTAGACTCTAAATTTTAAAGTATTTCTTTCTTAAGTGAGAAATAAAAGCCATTACAAACACTACAGCTTTCTAGTGACAAGGACCTAAATGTATAGAAAGGTTGATTACTATCCCTTTGAAGAAAAGACTAATTTAGGTCTATGACCTTTTCTATGACCTTCTATCAACCTTTCAAAGGGATAGTAATCAACCTTTCTATACATTCCATTACACATTGGAAATCTTAGTACTCTCAGATTTGATCATAGTTTTAAAACAGTATAAAAAGCAATAGAAAGGAGTGGGGTTCTTGAAAAGCTCAGGATTATACAACTGATTAGTAGTTTGCAAATTGTACTTACATCAGGCATTGCAGGCTCTGGTCCTCCTGTGAGATTTGGAAGACAAAGAAAAAACCCAAAACAAAACAGTAATCATTAGAACCATACACACTCACTAGTGTAAGACTTGTACAAACGTGGAAAGTCTGAGCTTCAGGCTAGTTTTTGCTTCCTTATTAAGCCATGCTTGCATTTTTCCCCACTGAGCTTCCTTAAGGTCAGAAATCATTAGGTGCTTTCAACTAATGTGCATAACTGTTTAAGAGTTTTACATGCTTACAAGTGCCATCAGCAATTGCTTGAATTAGCAGTTCATCTCCCACTGTGGCAATACAGGGGTTCTTTGATACATCACTCCTATTATTATTGTGAAACCAAACTGTTTGGCATGACCAATACCTAGAACCCTTCTCTAGGGTAGAACAGATGCTCACCTACTGCCCTGGATGTGAATAAAGGGCAGTAGACACCCACAGGCAACTTCTCTACCACAAAATCATGTCTTTTCACTTTAGCACTATCCTCTTTACCTACTCCCAAAAGCACACTTGAATTTGGTGAGCCAAATTCACAACAAATGTTCTATATTTGAGGCTATTATGCCTGGTCTTAGCTTGTGCCAAGATGATTAGGAGAGAGAGATGTATTATGCAAATAAATTAAAGATTTAGAAAATGCAAAGAAGCACAAGCATAATCCTTTCTCAGGTATCATCTTTATTTTTGATTGTTGCTCATGTACTTGATACTTAGCTGTTCAAATTTCAGTTAAGAAAAAATGAAAAAAAACCAGATGACCTAACAGTTTCCTGAAGTATGACCATATGAAGTGGAGAAAAAATCAAACTTAAGATATCAAAGACATCTAGTGAGTCATAGTCTAGGATTCAATCCATCTATGCACAATTTTGTCTTCATTATCAGATCTCAACAACCACAGTGGCAGTAGGACAGATTTGATATGCTGCAACAGGCAGCACCTTTTTTTTTGCTTCCCTTTTCTTTCACCATTGTAGGTTTATGCTGCCTGCACAGATTTAGGAAAAAGAATTTCCTATCATTGTAATGTGCAAGTGTCAAAAGTTTAAAAGGGATAAAATTGTACTAACTGTACACTCTAGAAATATGCCTTTCTCCTCCCTCTCAAGCACAAGCAAAATACTTAGAATATTGCTATAAAATTAAAATAAAACTCAAACTTCATAGCTAGCCTCAAAACAACAACAAAAAAAAAAGAAAAAACCCTACAAACAAACAAAAAACCAAGCCCAAAACTACCAACAGCAAAATGTCACCATATTGCAGATGAAATTACAAAGTATTTTAAAGCAAACGGAACCATACAGATTTGTGTCGTGGCACTTTACATACTACTTTTGAAAGTAAGCAAACAAAAAAAAAATCAAAAACCCCACAACCAAAAGCCATCACCCCTGAAGGCAAAGTCCTGGTCCCACTAAAATCATTGGCAAAATTCCCATTGAACTTTCCAGTGGGCCAGAATTTCACTCTTTCAGGTTACAGCAAAACAGCAAGGCATATATAGGCTGAAGGTGGCATTAGACACACAGTGTTAGTGGAAGTAGGTGAGTTGTGGCATGCAAAAAGGCAAAAAAGCAACCTACAAAACCAAAATTAAGTGCCTAATTTTTTGCCTTTAAGAGCTAGCATATTCAATTCAAAATTTATATCTGTCATCTTGGGATCTTGAGACATCACCACATAGTGGACAGCCAGCAGCTGCATTTTTCCACCAATTCAGATGAAGGCACAGAGCTGCAAGTCAAGATAAATTCAAATCCAGAGTTTTTCTCAACAGCTCTTTGAGATCCACTCTAAGCCTCTGCTGGAATATTCATTATTCTTGTTTTGTAGGTAGTTGCAAATCTGAACAAAGAGTGCTATCCTTATTCCTAACCAGTGAAAATAAACCAAAACAAACAAAAAAAAACACAAGTATGGACAACAGAAAAGATTTAAACAGGTATAGCTATAAAAGAAGAGACAAAGACCCATTACCACAAAGGTAGACCCATGAATTGTAAGAATAACCTGATGGCCCTGGGGAAAGAAGGGAAATTAATTATGTTGCTTCATCATAACTGCCACAAACAATGCTGAAGAGGTATAGGACCCAGCACCAAACTTGTTAGGAAGAGTGTGAAGCAGGAACAATTTCATGGAAGTACATGAAATGTTAGCTCTTCCATTTACCTTGTTCAAAAAATTTTGACCTTCTTTTTAAGTTTTTCAAAGAAATAGGTTCAGGTGCTATTTGAAAAATACAAAGAATACAAACAAGTCAATGAGGTGCTGTGTTTCTGGCTGGGATTTATTTTTCTAATGACTATTACCACTGGATAAGAAACTTTTGTTAGGCCTCCAGTCTATAGCAGTGTCACTTTGGAAAAAAAAAAAATGCCTCCAAAAGACAAAGGAGATCTAATCTTTTATAACACAGTTTTTAGTAGGTTATGACATATACTGGTTAGTATTTCATTTTATCATTAATAACGTCCAACTATAACAACAGTAAAAGCACTAAACTTGGACACAGTGTCTCCCTGTCCAATTTAAGCCTCCCCAAATGAGATGTCAAATTGGAGTGAGGAGCCTAATCACCAATTAGTGTCATCAGAAGGGCATCTCCACAAGACAACTGATTTCTTGGGGAAATGTTTTGCTAAATCTGCATGTGCATTCTAGATAAAATGAAATACCAAGTTCCCATTTGAGGATTATTGTTCCATCAGGAAGTATACATACCTGGCTTCTCTCTTTGTCATCAAGTAAGGCTAGAACTGTTCATAGCATCTTAAGTAATTATTATTCATACCAGAATCACAAATATCATTCCTCAGGACTAAAAGGTAATAATAGTAAAACAAGCACTATCCTCAAAACCTAACAACTGAAATAGGGAGGAAAAAAAACCAACCAAAACAAACAACATAAAAAATCACAACCAATTTGAAGTGAAATATATTGAGTCATACCAACTCAGTCTCCACACAATGCAGTAGCAATTACAGTGCATTGTCATTCTCTTCTCTTTCACCCCTACCACACAGTGAACCACTAACTTGGAGAGGAATTTGCTGCTGCTCTGTTGTCAGTTCTCCAAGTGCCTGGCATGTTGGGGAAGCAAACTACACCCAGTTTGGATGCAACTAGATCTCTGTGATACCTGTCTAGTTTTCAGTTCATTAAAGTCTTGCTTCACCCAGCAAATAAAGCTTGGGAAGATTACAGGTCTAGTGTCTGGGCTTCTTCCAAACCCACACAGTTAGCAGATGAAAAGCAACAGTGGTTTTACCTCTTTGTTCATTAGAGCAAACATCTCCTTGCATTCCATTTATCAGTTTTGTTTCTGTATCCTGAAAAAAAAAAAAAATAGTGTAGGGCTTCAGTTGATTTCTGGAAGTTTACCTGATTAAATGTCCCTCATGATAGCAACTGTGTATTGCAAAACACTTTAGAACACTTTCCACAGAAAGACATCAAACTACTTAAAACTTCCTGAGTGTATTATATGATAGAACTGCAGGCATTTGAGATAATAATCAGCTGTGATTAAAGTAAAAAACATTCGTTTGCAAGAAAATACCAGAAGCCAAGATCTTCCTATTTCTGCTCCTTGGCAGGAAGGGTGTTATTTGCAAGTCATTTGAAAGCATATATATGATTGTTCTTTGGGTCTACAACTTTCATTTACACTAATAATGGAGGTAAAAGTGTCTTTTCTACAGAATAAGCATTCTACACATTTAAAAAATAGTCTGCAAATATTTTAATACTTATCACCTAATAGTGTTGACTCATGAAGGGAGAGTAGTTGTCTTTAAATTACCTTATTTCCCTTAGTAAGTACACATACGTGTATATATAATATATATATTATAGAATATATATAATACAATAGCTACATCTATTTGTAGTATCCTATCTGTTCCTTAAGCAGTATTTATAGAAGTTATCCAATGTCTTTTTTTTCCCATTCTCCCCTTAATAAGGCATTACATTTTTACTTTCTGGTTCCCTCAAAATCCCACAACCCTCCAAAACTATACTCACAGAACTTTGAAGACTGCCAGAGAAATCTCTCTTTGCTGGTACGTTGGAAACATTTGAAACTTGTTCTCCAGAAGTTGCATCAATCCATTTATTTTCAGATGTACCTATAATGTTGGTAGCCATACTGGTGAGATTGAGGATTTTATGCCTTACAAGTGGCAGGGAAGGCTGGTCTTTGCCCCAGTCTTTTTGGTATGTGGAGGATCAATAAATTAATGTAGACAGTAATGTCAAAGAACAGAACAAGAGATAGTGAAAACACATTAAAATAACATTTAAAAAAGCACATAACAGAAGAGGAGACACAAATCAGGTGGAATTTGTGAAGACAGGAAAAGGGCTTTTATGAGCAGACCGCCTTCCCCAAAAAATGCAAGTGTTAGTCATAAGCAGGTAAGTTTACTGGATATTTTGCTAACATGGACTAGGGCAGTTTAATATTACAGAACAATTAGTATTCATTGGAAACTATTTCATTAGCATTAGTAAGGTTGGAGAAAATTCTTCCAGCTTTACTCACACAATGGTATGGTTTGACTCAAACACTATCCACGGAAGTGTCATTTTCATGTCCATGCTCCTCAGAAAACACACAGAGGGCAAAAAAAAAAAAAAAAGCAGTCTAAACTAAGCTAGCAAAATGGATGAGTTAAAGACAAATTATGATCTTAACCTACACTCCACCATTTTTCTCACCAACTCCCTAAAATTAATTCAATGAGCTGTTCTCATTTGTTCTGGGCCCTGAAAAAATTGTGGTTTGTTCCCTGTCTCTTCCCCACTTCACTTTTTTTTTTTTTTCCTCCAACCTGCTGTCATCTTATTCTACATCACTTCCCACTAAAATAATATTTTGCCTTTTATAATATGAAATAAGTCATTGGTCACATTTTCAACTCTGGAAAAAGTTTTTTTGGGACTTTGAAAGGGTATCCTGACCAAAGCCATGGCAAGTCTAGAAATGCTACAAGGCCTTCAGCCAGGATGGAAAAGCTCCCTAGCCATGGGTAGTACCACTCTGGAGAGATGACACCATCACAATATTTGAGTCAGTGGGCTGAAATCATAGAACAGAGGTGCTTGCATCACACACAAGCTCATGTGCCACCTGAAACATTCCCTGAAGAAAGGAACACAAGATCTTCCTTCCCTGGCTAAAAGAGAAGCTGCTGTCTGAAGAGAGGAACATTAAAAATCACTATCCTCTAGAAATTGGTCCCTCTTTTCTTTTGTGGCATGGCAGCAAAGAAAAAGTGTATTCCCTTGTGTTGTAGTTGCACACTTTTTTTTACCTGTGCATCCTCTCAAAAATAAGGCAGAGCACAAAAGAGAGGTCAGTAGTTCAGTGCTTTGTAGACTTGCTTGTCAAGACATTTCTAATGCACGAGCAGTTAAAAAGCAGCCGAGCTGTGTTAAAATGCAACAGACATGCTAGCAAACTACTTCAGCTTAGAGACATATTACTGCTGTAAGGGTAATAAGGACTCTCAGCTGTCATGTACAGCAGAGACAAAGCTTATTTGCCTTACAGAGCATACTGTATCTGCCTGATGAAACAACTCACCATTCTTTCCGTATCGTCTGACATCCATGAGCAGGTTTCCAGTTTCTAGTGCTCTGTTGATGGCTTCTTCCCACTGCCTGTAGTCCATACAGGACACCTGTGTACCATTGATTGTGATGATCTCATCATCTACATGCAGCTGGCAGAGTGCTGCAGGGCTACCTGCAGAAAACAGAAGAAAAATAAAGTTATGTCACTCAGAGAGAGAAGGGGGGGGAGTATGAGAGAGTGCACCGTGGTGTCTGTAAGCAACAACCAGCTGAAATTCAGCCAGCATTCACATAATCCTCTTACCCCAGAAAAATGCCTTCACTTTGGTAATTCCAGTAGAAGTGGGCTCTCATATTCTTACTTATGTTTTCTGGACTCCACTGACAAGAACACACTGCCTTATTGTTTTGCTGAAATATTTTATTAGCTCTGAATTGACTGATAATTGCACTGAAGGTATTGCTGGGTGCCATCCCCATTAGACTTCTCTGGATTCTACATATTTTGTCAATTAAGAGCAAATTTTATTGAAGCTTGGACTTTAAATTCTACTGACATTTTGAAAGACAGGCTGCATTTTATAGTCTTTTTCATCTACTACCAAACATTGGCATGTAATCACACTAGTCTGACAGGACCAGTTATAAACATTTTTTTCTATTTAATTCAGAAAATAGATGGAAACAATTTCAGACTTCCTTAAGTAAGGTTTAATTAATTACATCTGTACGGTTCTTCCATTAACAATAATTGTCTTAGCTATTCCATTTTCTATTCTGCTAAGTTAAAATTAAAGTCCACATAATAAATATATTAATAAAACAAATCTCAATTACACAATAAGAGTGTTTTCCAAAGTAGTAAAATTCAAATATATTTATAGCAAGAACAATGCTATGTACCATTATGAGAGACATATGTGGACAAGCATGACAGAGGAATTTAGACACCATATGCTTCATCCTGACCTTCTTCTGCCTCACCAAGCTGCTAGAAGTCTGGATCATCCACTAAGGACTCTGACAGCTTTCAATATCCCTGCACCCAAGGAGGTTAAGAAGTGAAGAAAAGTTATGCTTCCTAATACTGCACCAACCAGTGACCCAGTGTTCACAAAAACACCCCAACACTAACTACTATGTTGGAATAGCACAGCTCCATATTCTGTTTTTCTGCATTCTTCTTAAAGTATGGACTAAAAACTCCATTAGCAGCTACCAGTAAAATGTTCAAAACACACCAATTACCTTTATTCAATATTATTAGAAGGCAATAAAGGGGTTTTGCTTGGAGGACAACACAGGTGATAGATTGGAAGTAGTTTATCTCCTTAGCACCATGATGTTAAGGAATTATTAGATTTTCAAATCTATTAATTGAAGATACTATTAAGGGTACTCCTGGAGATACAAATTACTATTTTCAACAACATCATGTCTGCTTTAAAAATGTAAGATCTGCCACATAAGCTTGACTAGATGTAGCTGAACTTTATGCTCATGGTATAGAGAATGCTTTAGGCATGAGGAGAATCATTCTAACTGGTCATTTCCCTGTTTTCTGTTCTGACAAGCCCTACAAATAAAAAAAAGTGGTGTTAATCTAATTTAGATTATTTGACTGGGATGAAACCCAGCTCAAAGATAAGAACAGTACACCACAGCTCTGCTATGGCAGACACATGAGGGTAAAAGTGGGTTACCAATTCAGGTTTTATGAAAGGAAGGGACTCATGATTGCATAGGAGGAACCAGAAGAACACATCCAGACCACACCCCAGCTATGCAGCTGGAATGAATAGAAGCAGTCTCTCTATTGCATGTGCACACCTACCACAGCCAGGTCAACTCAGACCACTCACATTTTTGGCACATAACTTTTCCAGCTGCTCTTCCTCTACAGCCTGTGAACAGAAGGGCTTCTCAAGAGTGCCAACTGAACTCCTATATTGGACTTTACTCTGAATCACCTCCAGAGATTACCTGTCAGTTAAGGTGCTGGAAGTTGTTTGGTAGCAGTTGTCTTTGTCCAGCTCCTCCAAGACTATGATTTACTGAATTTCTTTATACCACCGCATAGGATTTTGTTTACATGACATTAAATAAAAGTATTTCTGTTTTTCATAAGTTTCTCAGATGGTAGATCTTTCTTTCTTACTACCCCCAGTGAAAACATATTTATCTCTAACCTATCTTCATCTGTTGTTATTATAACTGATAAATACTCTCAGTCACACACACTAAAATTTGAAGTGGGTCAAACTGACTTTTGTTTCTATTCCTGCAAGTGTTTCAACCACAGACCTGGGTACTCCCTACAGCAACACAGTCTAAAAAAAACCAACAAAAAACACACTAAAAAATCCCAAACAGAAATAACCAAACAAAAACTAACATAAACAAAAACAAAACCCAAACAAAACAAAACAGCTGGAAAAAAAAATAAATAAAACACAACAACAACAACCAAAGAAACAAAAAAACACCCCAACCAAACCAAACCACAACTGGCAGAAACTGACAGGACAATGTCTAGATTAATGAGTTTAAGGCTTTCCAATAACCTGATATTTTGCATAAAGGTTGAAAATTCCAGTTAAAAAAAAAAACAGAATTAGAATCTTTTACATGTAGTAAATGGGTCTCACTGAAACATGTCTTACAAGCTTAACTATTATTTTTTTGAGATCACTTAGACATAGTTTTCTTAATTTTTTTGAAGGAAAAGCATATGTAGAATAGAGTAACTTAGAAACTGTAAAAAGAGAAATGCAAGTTATCAACTGAAGAAAATAATACAGCTAGTTAGGATGATAAGGTGGTTGAAACAAGTGACATGGTGCTTCATGACATACTCTAGTTGCAGGCATGTAGGGGGTTATTTGTATTTTTTGAATAACCAGGCATTTAGGTTTTTTGTTGTTGTAGGTATGGTTGGACTCAGTAACCTAGGAGGTCCTTTCCAACCATTATTATTCTGTGGTTCTGTGAATAAACAGCACAAGATTGAGGGAAATTATTATCCCAGTCACTCAAAATTTGTTATGCCACATCAAGAATATGGTGTCCAGTTTTGGTGTCCCACTGTAAGAGACACATCAATAAACTAGGGCAAGTTCACAAGGGACCACTGGAATGGTCAGTGACAAGAGGCTGAGGAATATGGGCTTGTAACAGCAGTCCTTCCAATACTTACTGGGAGGTCACTGAGAAGGAAAAGCAGTTTTAAAATTTAATTTAAAAAATTTAAAAATTTTAAATTTAAAAATTTTATTGAAAATGACAACAGGAAAACACAGCACAGTGGTTGTAAACAGAGACAAAGCTCAGTCTGGTTGGACATGCAGGGAAGATTTTCTCTGAGAGGGTAATTATACAATGCTCAGAGAGGTTGTGCAGGTTCCATCCTTGGAGGGTCTCAGACTCTCCTGGATAAGGATGTAGGAAACCTGGACTGAATTTAATGTGGGCACTTTTTTGAGCTGGGGTTTGTACCTTCTAAGGTGCCTTCCAACATAAATTATCCTATGACTTAGCTTTCAAAATAGGAAATGCAACACTCAGAAGTGCACAGCTTCTTTCAATGGGCCATTTCAACCTTACTCTTTCAATGGGCCATTCATTTCTTTAATCTTTCACTCCTTTAAATGAAGATAATTTAATTGAATAAGGATACAAATGAGCCAGTTGTTAAAAAAATCCAAACCAACCAAATAAAACAAAAACCCAAATAAATAAACCAACCAACCAACCACAGGCTCTAAACAAGAATACCAGTCCACAATCCATTCAGTGGATTTGTGCCCTTCCTATTGACAGTGCTAATAAATCATAACTAAAATAACAGCTACAAGGCCTTCACCTCCTCTTTGCCTAGAGAGCTGGGAATAGAATCCATGCAGACCTCTGTAAATGACCAGGAGGAACATTCACTACCCTCAGGTTTCCCATTTACAGCTGGCAGAGCAAAGAAACAGCCCTGTGCCTCCAATTAAAACAATTAAACCACAAGTCTAGCAGCAGGGAAAGAAAATACAAAGCAATTATTCATTTAAAGCAAATATTAACAGTTACAACCTAATTATAAGAAGTAGCCAGCTATAGTTAAGAGGTCTAAAAATTTAATAGATAGATAGATAGATAGATAGATAGATAGATAGATAGATAGATAGATTAGACAGATAGATAGATGGATGCTGCTCAGAGGTAAGTGCTGTTCCATTGTATTTTTTCCTTTTTGGGAAGCATAATGAAGGTCTAAATAAATGAGAAGTTTCCATTTTCCTCTCTCAGCATGATCTTGCATTAGCATAAATTAAAACATAATTCAATATTCCTCAAGTATTACTGGCAATGGAAAATATCACTGTTCAGAAAACAAGCATCACATATGATTTACTTTGTTTAGTTGGTTTGGGCTTTTTGCTGAGTTTTGCTGCATTTTTTAATTAAGAAGTTCAAGCTAATTCTCTGCAGAAGACTACTAAAGCTTAGAAATAAATTTTATGCGTGTTTCATTTCAAGACAAAACTGTTTGCTTTTCCTCAGTATTAACAAAAAAAAAAAAAAGCTAAAAAGGCAAAACAAAAAACCAAGTAAAACAAACAACACCACCACAAAAAGAAAAAACAAGCACAAAAACAAACAAACCACTAGAAAGTAATTTAGAACTTGCAACAGCTTAAAAATAATGTCTCCAAAATTCAAAATAAATAAGGGAAAACTGAAATAAAATACTAATCCCTAAGTTGCCTCTGCATGGGTTTACAAACCATGGGAAGTGAAGTATTTTAAACTTAGCTGAAAGCAACAATCAGGATATTAAAGTCTGTATGTGTCCCTTTGTACTGCTGATTAATATTTGAGTAATCACATTTCTGCCTTTTCAGTGGTAATAGAAATGTCCTTGAATAGGAAAAAGCATTTTTATTACTTCTGAATTCAACCTGTTTCAAGAGATGAGGATTCACAGAAATACAACAGCAAACTTAATATTGGGGTTTTTTTTCAATTCTCCATCTGATTATTTAAGCAACAACATTCTTAATAGTGAAAGGCTTAAAAAAGAATCCCCTGCAAACTAAACAGAGGACCAAAAGTTTGTCTAGTTAATATACATTTACCTTCTTCAACTGTCTGTACAAAGACCCCTGAAGAACTCCAGTTTGTTGTAAAGCCAAAGCTGCGACTGTGGCCAGGTCTCTGGTTCAGACTGATTCTCATTTCACTGTACTGTTCCTGAAACAGAAAACATGACACTCCAGTATCTGGTATCACAGGAATCTAAATGAGGGAAAGTTTATCCTCTAAATAAGTGAGGCTGCTCACAATGTGCACTTTAATTATCTATTATTAGCATCGTGGACAAAGGAAACAGCATTAAAGGCAATTAAGTAACAAATCTGCATTTTATTCAAATAGGCACGTTTTCAGTTCACATCTTTATTTTCTCTATACACATATTTAACTGCTAATTTATCTTATTTTAAATGACTCCTAACACAATGCTACAAAAAGCAAGATATTTGAGGAAACTGAAACCCTTAATGCATCTTCATAGTCTTGTGAATTTGTGACAACACACTGACTCCTGAGAAGGCATCAGTCAAGTAGAGATGTGAAAAAGCTACAGAACAGGAATTAATTGTAGGGTTTTTTCTTACACATCCTACAGTAGATGTCACTGGTTTCCTTTAAGCTCAATGCTGCAACTAGAGTTACTTGGGTCAACAGTCATCCTTTACATTTTGTGTGAGATACTACAAGCTTGCTATGGATTTTAGGCCTTGGATAATAAAACTAACCCCAAAAGTAGCTAGAATCCAGACCTCCCATTCTAGTGGACTTTCAAGATGCTTTCAGAATATAATGAAAAACCTACATTACCATTTTAAACTACAAAAATATTTGATTGGAACCCCACAATCTATTACAAACATGATTGCATAAATTAACATTTTAATGCCAACTCATTAAAAAACATTTAAAATAGCCAAATGCATGCTACTAACTTCATTATTATGGAAATGACATTGTCATGAAATACATTTTTAAAAGCTTTACACTTTTTCTGTCAGATATATTCTCTGATTCCAGCAATGTGTGCATGGCACACACACACATATAACCCTGTGTGCTTACAGATGTGCATTAAGTGTGCACCTACATTTTAGTTACCTAGTGAACTTGAAAGGTGGGATTCATTTTCCCCAACTTAAAATATTTAAAAGTCTAGGTATCTAAACCAGTTCCCCAAAGCTCCTATGTTGGTAGGATGCAACAGGCAGGTGCAGGGAGCACTGCATGAGCAGATGCAATGAGCCAGTCTGCAGGCAGGACAAAGAGCTGAGTGCTGGGCACAGACAAAAACATTGCAAGGGAACTCCCTGAGGTTTTGCCTCATGGTACAGGAATGTTCCCAGCAAACCACCAGAACAGCCCAGGTTAGAAATTAAGTCCTTTCTTCAAGACACAGCTTCTAGCTTGCAAATTCTCCCACACAACCCAAGTCCTTAGGTGACTAACAGCACATTAAAAGTCAATTTACCAACAGATATGTTTAGCACAATTGGGTTAGAGCACATATAAAGCTTGTGAATTTGAGAGTGTTCCTGGAAACTCCCATTGCTGCTGTTTCTATTTCCTTCAACCAAGCTCTTCAAACCTCCCTCAGGTAAGAGGAGTAACTCATCTTTGTACACTGAACCTCATCATTTGGACAGGTTGTCTCCAAAACTGTCCTGGGCAAAGCTGGCATTACTGTACTGATGGCTAATGAATTAGATCAATCTCTTAACTCTGGCAATGATTTAGAAACAAACATGCCAAATTGAACTTGCATTCCTTAACTGTGCCTCAAACAGGCTATAACACAAGCTTCTTTTTTTTTAATTTTTTATTTTAAAAAAATTTACTCATTTTAACTAGGACAATTTATAATCTTGTGACTAGCAACAGAAAAAACTGCATCTAGTGCATTTTGTTCTCAATTACTTGCTTAAAGCAATACAAAGAACACACATCTAATCTAAATTTTCACTGATTAGAAAAACAATTCTTCTAGTTGTTTTTGCTACAACACCAGAAAAAAAAATTAAAAATAATTATCTCTTCTTGTAACAATCATAGTTCTGAAAAATTCTGGTCATTTCAATGCAATAGTCAAGGGGCATCAGGAGTTTTTCATCAAACATGTTCCTTTCCCACAAATGATTAGGAAGAAGAATGGTTCAGAGTGAATAATTTTATAAAAGCTAGGGCAGGAAGTGATTTCATGAATCAGTATCCAAGGTCTTATGATCCTCACCCAAGCAAATAGCACAATTAACTTTTACAGCAGCATCAGGAATGCAAAGAGCCCCTCTCTAATCTGTCAAAGAGTATGAAGCACATCATTAGATACTACAGAAAGGTATTGCCAATTAAAGCTATTGCTGGTCACTTTTCACATATGAAACATGGAGCAATTGGAGGAAAGAGCACTCCAAGACACATATTCAAAAAAAACCCACCACCAAACCACAAAAAACCCACTGAAAAATCCAACTCTTGGATAAGCACATACACAGAGATGGTGATTTGCTTTAACAGTTCACAAATATGAACATGAATTAGATTAAATCCAAATAAATGTTTGGGGTTTTTTTCTTGGTTTTTTTTTTAAAGGGAGGGACTCAAGCCACAACAGATGGAAAAAAAAGGATAGTATGATACTAATGTTTAAGGCTGGCTTTTGAAAAGCTGATTTTTACTTTCCACCACACACTTAAAAGTGAAAATTAATGCTACAGCAGCTCAGATCATGCATCTGACTGACACCTGATTGAGCACACAACGCCCAGAACAACAAAAACTTTTCAAACAAACAATATTTAGAATAAATCTTCTGAATTACAATGAGAAATAAAATTAAGCACAGAACATATAAGGGGAAGGGAAAAAATGCAGCAAAAGAACCAATTATTATCTTCCCAAATATTCTCTTTCCCCTGAATAAAAGGAAATAGCAGCTCTCTGAGCTGTTTTCCTTCTACCAAAAAAAAACCTTTTATTATATGTATTTTTATTTATCTTTTCTCTTACCCTTCTGTAATGTTCAGTTACACAAAGCAATCACATTATTTCCACACTTACCAGGGATTTTGAATCCTCAGGCTCTGGCAGACTCACATTTTCTGCAGAAGATGCAAATGAAAGACAATGAGGAGAAGAGCAACACTGGGGTTTAAGGATACTGCTTCCAGCATCTTGGGCTTGGGATCTTACAGGGAATGCCAAACTAGGAGGAGGTGTTGGCTGAACACTTTTTTCCTCCTCTTCCTCACCTCTGCTTCTGAATGCACTAGAGGAGAGAGGGTGTGCAGAGTCTGGCTGTGAAAATGAACAGCTAGTGAACAAAGTTGGAGTTCTTTTAGCTTTTTCTACTTCTCCATTGTACTTCTGAGCATCATCCATCTAGGAGAAAAAATGACAGTTTGGTAAATATGTGCTTTAAAAAACACAAACAAACCCTAGTCTTTCAGCAATCTCAATATTTTACAAAAACCCTCTCCCTTCCATTCAATTTCTCATTACTGTGCCCACTGTTAATTACCCACTTTGAAGAAGAGTAACATATTTCTCTCTTGAAGTGCCCATAGAATAAATAGTCCATCTTTTTTTGTGTTACGATAAGCTTGTTAGAATTATCATTTTAGAATGATTTGCATTCTAACAGCTTTTTAAATTGAGACAAACAGAGGTTTAGGAGAAAGCTATAAAAACCAACACAGTAATCAAGAGGAGGGGAGAAAATAAAAAAAATAAGTATTTCTGCATTTCAGTGCTTTACTGAGCAGACAAACTTGAGGTTAGCTTAAAATTCCAATTACAACAAAGACAACAGAGAGAGGAGATATATCACCTGAAATATTTGTCTTGAACACTTGATTATGTTAATTTAGCTTCAGACTATTAAATCTGATGAAGGCAGGTTTTTTCACTAAGGAGACTTTCTACAAGTAATAAAAAGGTTTTTCTACCAAATATATTTATCAGCCTTATTTCTAGGAGTGCCCTTAAGTACATAAACATGAGTAAACATCTACCACTGTGACAGAACTGCCTGCTCTTCATCAAACAACAGATGATTTCAAACAAACACACACACACACACAGAGATGTTAAAACTCTGCTGTTCCCCCAGCTACATAAGACCCCAATATTTACAAACTTCCCGAAGTGGAATTTTACCGTGAAGGAGCGTGGAAGTGACGAGATTCCTCTTGAGTGGACACCAAAAGGTCTTGGTGTGACCACTGAAGTTAACCTAGAGGTGTCAGTTTTCTGGTAGCTTCTCGGGAGAGAAGCTGAAACCCGAGCTGCCCCAGTTTGAGCATTCACCGAGGAGCAGGTAGACAACAGAGCCGAGCTCTGCTTCTCCGACAGGCTCTTCGGCGGAGCAGGAGCTTCCCGAGCAGCAGAGCTCTCTGGCAGGTTGTCCCTGCTCGTCTGTGTGGGGTAGGCACTTTGGCCACCCTTAGTGCTGTAGAAAGCATCTTCTTCCAAAAGGTAATCTTTTGCTGCAGACTGTGTGGAAGGTGTTTTTTCTTCACTGAACACCTCGTCGTTCAGTGAGTACGTCCACCTGCGCTCCTGTTTTTGCTGCCCGTAGGAGTCTTGATCTCTGCCCTCCCTGTGGGGACAAAGTGTGTTAAAATACCAAAGTGACCTGGCAAACAGGCAGGTCCTAAGTCTTTTGATTGCCAACTGTTTATGTTTAAATAGAAACACATCTCCAGTAAATGAAAATGAATGGTATCATTCAAATATATTAGTATTTTAATATATTTTGGATCTATTTTTTTTCTTTCCTGTCCTCCCCATTTCAACACTCCCAGAAATGTCACTTTATCAGGTTGCCACCATGACAGAAATCTCTTTGCTAAGAAAATTATACAGACAGTCAAGTGACATATCCCCAGAAAGTCAGAGTTTATTGAGGAAAGAATGGGAAGAAGGTAGTCTCATAACATTGCCTGAGCTGTAAAGCTCTGCTGATGTCTCTGCTTTATGAAAATGCTATTCTGAACTTATGTAACAAAATAAGAGGGTGTCCTAAAGTTCAGATTATTTTTCTTGCTATTTATTCTTTTGCCATAAGGGAACAACCACCACAGAGAAAATCTGTATCACATGATGTTTAAAATTCTGATGATACTTGTCATTCATTGCAATTAGCATCTGTATTTTTAGTCATGAGACTAAATTTTGTCATTACAATTAAGTAAAAAAAATTAATAAAATACAGAAACAAAAAAAACCTATATTTTAAGACTTTCTTCTATGAATGGAATATCCACATAGCATGTATTCATCTCAGCCATACATACAAAACAACAAAAAAAAACCCCAACAAAACCAAACCAAACCAAACTATGACTGTCACCAGTAGAAATGGTAATGTTCTACTTAGCTTACACTTTTTACTCTTTAGAGAGGATCTTGTTCTGTACATATCCAAAGGAACAATTTGGAGTAGAGTAAAAGTTTACAGCTCTGTAATATGCATTAAAATCCTCACTGCATTTCTTCACAGATGCTTAAATAATAACAAATGCAGTGGTAGAGGAAGGAGAAAGAGTGAAGTTGATCCAAGAAGAATAAAGGCAATTATCCAGTTCAACACTATTGCTTTAACCTCTAAAGTGGATGCAAATACTGACTTCTCCATACATTTATTTTTTTATATCAGAGTAAAACATTGTTTATAGAGCAAAACTGTTTCACATTCTGTAAAAACAATGCATTAGCAGACCACAGTCTACCCTTCAATTGCCTAGATTTCTACACTATAATTTGCAACTAAAATTACTGAGAACTCTGCAGAATCAATTGCAAGTTGCCAGTAAAAGCTGCTCAAGAATTTAAGGGAATAAAAATGTTCAGACTTCAACATAATACTCCCATGAGGGTCATTACCTCTCCTGCTGCATTTCTTTCAGTGACTTGGTGCTCCTTTCAGACACCTCAGAGGCTCTCCTTTCTATTTCTTCTCTCTCTTCCTTTTTCTTTTGCAGTTCAGAAGTGAAGGTCTTCCTACGATTCTTCCATTTTGCTAGATCCTAGAAGAATAACATGGATGTCTAAAATCACTTTTTTTCTCAAGACCTTTTCTCCAGAAGCATCCCACCACTTGCTACCTACTGCTGCAATTCTGCTGGCAAGTCTGCATTAAGGCCATATTTCCATGCCCCTTGCCCCTGAATGATAAAGTATATTACAGTCAGGGTTACAGGTTCACTGCCTGATAAAGGTAAAGGTTTTAATTTCTGCAGTGTGCGTGGAAATGTTTTGTCCTTCCTGACCCCCATAACATCAGATATTTGTCCTAGAATACTACACTCAGTGACACACACCAATTGAAAACTAATGCAAAAGCCACCTGATTTGCTTTGCTGTAGGCTTTGGATCTAGGGAAGTTAGTTTTCCTTCCAAATCACTAGTATGTTACATTGATACATTGAGAACAAACATGCCTTCAATGCCAGATTGAAAACATACACTTCTGTATTTTCTTCATTCCTGTAAAACCACAACAGGAACCCTCAATATTCTCCATGAAATACCAGACCTGGCTTAAGAGAAACACTGAATATTAAAACTGAGATGCATTAAGCAAACAACTATGAGCTGTTTACTTGGTGCTCTGTTCTTAATTTCAGCTTCTTCATGGTAATCATTGCCAAGCATAGATTTTAATTAAGAAAAAAAAATAAAATAAAAAGGTCTTCAGACCTGTGCACAGATGCTGTGCAAAGCTGTCACATCAATTTACAAGCTGGATTTAAAACAGAATTATTGAGGGGTAGGAGCCTGAAGAAAACTGCACAAGGAAGCATCCTCTTCCTTCCCCCAAATGATCAAATATTCAGACATTCCAATCATTTCACAAGAAAATTCTCACAAATTTCAGATAACACATGAAACCTTGCCCTAACTTTTCTTTTTGTCCTGAAGGCTTTATTCCAATACACACAAGCTTTATCCTGAAGCATTCATCAGATACTTACGATGTTTGAAATAATTTCAGTTCTGCGTAAGACAGACATCCCCAAAACCATTATTTGTTTTACAACATGGACCCAGGCTGCTGTGCACATGCCAAAGCCTCAACTCTAGGGACACTAAAGGTAGACAGCACCCAATCCTTCAGCAGAACATATGAGGAGAGGTGAAAAAAAAGTATGTACTTCTTGCCACTTGAGATCTTGTTCCTGTAACTGTTCTTTTATCCTTTGAAGCTCTTCGTAGCGGATTTTGCGCTGTGACTGCAGCTCCTCTGCACTGACATCATTCAGTGATTTACTCCTAGAAAGAAAAAGATTATTCTGCTTTATCATATCTTAGACCTCACTGATGAAAGTGAAACCTTCATGAGAGAGAGGTTTATATTAGTGCTTTTGAATGTTACTTTGTATAGAGGAGGAAACACACAGGCGGCTGAAGGAGCAAGGCTGGGATGTGCTCTAGTGTCAGCACTCAAGTCAGTAGTTGCAGATTTGAGCAAATAAAATCAGATTAAGAGAATAAGCAGACCTGTAGCAGCAGCTCCACATAGCTCACTCCCATCTGAGCTCCTCGTATCCAACAGCTACTTCTTTTTAAACTGGTCACTCTCTTTACTGACCTTACTATGTTTGACCTAAAACACAAGCCCCCTCCTCGAGTCATAGAATCATAGAATGATTTGGCTGGAAGAGACCTTTAAGATTCACAGATCATCAAGTCCAGCCATTAACCCTACACTGCCAGGGTCCCTAAACCAAATTCCCATCCTTTCACTTGTCTCCAGCAACCCCAGAATCACCTGCCATTCATTCCTTCCTTAGGTTAATCATAAAATCAAGTAAGTTACCAATGCATGTTTCTGAAATAAAGAAGGCACTGACTGCTAAATGCTCAGTTCATGTATATCATGTGCCACATGAGCTTATGTTACTCTTTTACAAGCCTCCCTGATGCTTCCCATCCAAGGTGGGCTGGCTAACAGAGCCATCTTCTTACTCATTTCTTCAGCATGGCTACAAGTTTCACCCCTGAACTCTTACTCACTAGCTCCCTTTAATCTAAATTCCTCAAATCCCAATTCTCATGCTTTTTCTTCCACTTCTCCCCAGTGCTATTTTTCTCCTTTATTCTTTCACAGTCCATTGATAAACATCACAGAACATTTAGTTTAGGTACAGGACAGGACTCCTGCTCAGTGCTGACCAAAAGCCTCTGAGACACCAAGCAAAATGCAGGTGTTTCATCATGAAGTTCAATGCTGGACTATAACAAGAGAGCTAGGCTTCTGGGGCTTGTTTTTCTTTTTTCTTTTCAAAAACACTTTTTTTTTGCATTTATGCAAACACGAGCTGAATGCCAGAGGGGTGTAACCAAGTTCTAATGGGACTGGAAAATGATGCACTTCTCTGATACAAGAGAAAATCAATGTTAAAACCACAGCTGATTCAGCACACTGCCTTGCTCTAACCTTACATGCCAAGAGAGCTCTGAATTAACAAACCAGACTCTCTCGCTTCCTCCCAAGAGGCTCTCAACTCACTTTCACTTGTAAAGGGTTTGACCTTGGAAAATAAAGCTAAGGGCATTCACTCATTTTATTTGTTTCCTTGTTTATCTTCTGAATGGGAAGGATGCCAAATCTAGTCAGAAATCTCATGGTCACAATTGCTGAAACTCTTCTTGTACAGTTGTCTCTCCATGCCTTCCCCACCCCCCCTTCTTCCTGGTTGTCACATCACATGTAGAACTGATCTTGGGTAATTGAACTGTACTAAGTATAAAAATTGTTCAATAAATTGTATATGACCAGTGTTTCCTTTTCCTTCTCTTAAGTTTGTGTATCTTTCTGCAACAAAACAGGAAAATTTGAACCTAAATCAATATACCCTATGGTATATTCATATATTTGTATCAAGAGATAGGATATTAGTTGCAATTATAGTCTTAGCTTCTAATCTAACCAGACTTGAACCTTCTGAGTCTCCCTCCCCTAATACCTAACTTCTTCTGAAACATTTCTTGCTCTTCAACAAGTGTTTACTCAATTTACCATGTTTTGCCTCTGGGTGAGAACAGTAAGTAAATAAGGAAATAAATTTAAATTAGAAAAAAAAGATAGATTTAGAACACTGTGTATAAACCAAACACTGTAAGCTGAAAATTATTTATCTTACAGTCAACAATACATCATAATCAAGGCCTAAGTTAAAATGGCATTAACCAAAAGGCTTACCACTTGAGATTCAATAACCTGGGGTATATAAAATAACCACAGAGCATTCATCACTCCCATGATAAATAGTATGTAATTAATTATTTTCAGATTTTATCTGTACAGCACTTGAAATTAAATATTTACTAATATTCCTTTATATTTCTGAATGTTTTAAAGCCTCATATTTATATAAAACACCAAGTACTTCTCTTCAGCAGGAATAAAATATCAAATATTATTTTCAAAATGCTTGACACCCATGACTCAGATACTCTAGGTGTAGGAGAGAACTTTTGCCAGATGCATAGCTTTTAGTCTTACATCTGTTACATAAACTGCTCAAGCACAGACCAACAAAGCAGCATGCACAGGTTATTTTCAGCATGAGTTCTTAACTACTGTACATGCACGCAAATTTAAATAGGCAAAAAAGAGCATTATGATCTTCCAAGCTTTTATAAAACTTACCCTTGCTCATCAGAAAGCTTTTGAAACAGTCTGAGAAATCAGAAACCAAAAAAGAAAAGATTCAGTGTTTTGATATTGGTAATATTAACATCAGCAGTACACCAGCACTTTCACTAGGTGAAGGGGAAACTGAAAGCTCGAGGACCAGCCAACATGAAGCAGCACATCAGAGATCTGACTCTAGCCAAAAAACAGATTAGGATTTGCACGATGTGCAAGTCAGGCAGAAAACTGAGAGAACAAGGCAACCTGCAAGTTTCCAACTCATGATTTAGCAATACTGCACACATAGAGGCTTGTATTAATTGTGCCACTTATTCCAGTGCTGCTAAACAGCATGATGCTCAAAAGATACTCATTTCAAGAAATGAAAATTAATGCCAACTCGAGTCCCAAGAAGAAGTCTGGCTTACAAAGGCTGCTTTCTGGTTACTTAACCATTTCTGATAGTAAATGAAAGTAATGAATGAGAATAAAAGTGCCTATATATACCCAAGTTTAGCACATAAAGTGGAGAAACAAATTAACCCAGTGTGATTCAGAAGGATTTTTAGCATTCTTGAATATGAGTATTTTATGCCACTGAACAAATCCTTAAAACGTGAAGTATTTTCAAGTGCCTCAGAAATATCCCTCAGTGAAGCTCACACTTGTTAACAGTATTAAGCTTAAAAATTAAATGCAGCAACATCAAAGTATCAACTGGAACATGGAAGTGTCTTAGTCACAAACCAATGATGCAGAGCTGGGAGGACTACAACTTGCAATGCCGTATTTTCAGAGCTAAGGCAACATTTGAAACATCACTCCCCAGCAGACACAAAACCCATAGGTCAGCTAGGAAGTAGCTAAAAACAGTATTCAGAGAAGATAAATTTTGCATATATCAGGAAAAGATTAATGGAAGTATTAATCAGGACTGTATGAAAGCAGAGGGAAAATACTGTCAGAATAAAATATATCACAGTGGAATTTAATATTACAAGGGCACACAACTTGCATGCACCATAACTTTGCACAGGCAAGATACTAATGGGTTTTTTTTGCACCTCATCAAATAGCATCAAAACTGTGGCAAGAGAGTTTACAAACATTTTCAGACTTTGGTGTAAGTAAGAATATCATACTGCCCATTTCCAGAATTTGTAATTATAAAACATTCATGTGTCTCAGAAATGTTTTTACTGAATATATTGTGGGGGAAAAAAAAAAAATTATATATAT